>PVLD010003212.1:0-125636 GCA_004027595.1 Dinomys branickii
CAATGAAGGCAAAATTCAAAACAACAAAAACAATACATGACTTCAAAACGAAACAATAGGAATGAACAATGGTTGCTGCCTTACATACTGTTATCTTCAATGAGGTTGCTAAGTCCACCAGACGTGAGAATGTAAGATCCGTCAGACAATCACAGACAGTAACAAGTAATATAAAAAAAAAATGGGGCACTTTTCTTTGCAGCATATTAACCAATAACACGCCCATCCTCACCCTCTCGAGAATTCAGCTTCATAAACCCCTTCAGAAGAGGTGCGAGTCCACGGGGAACCAAGACTCATGACTTGCCCACCTGACCACACAGCTAGCACCTAACCCCCTGGGTGCCCCTGAGTAAGCCACAGCTGCAACAGACAGCATGGCTCGGCATGTTGTTTAAACATCCAAGTTTTTTCCAGTTAAAGGCAATTTAGCATTAAAAAAATTTTGAAGCCAGGCATGGTGGTGCATGCCTATAATCCCAGAACTCAAGAGGCTAAGGCAGGAAGAACACTGCAAGATCAAGGCTAGATTGAACTACATAGCAAGACCCTGTCTCAAAAAACAAACAAAAAAAAAACAAACATTTCCACTCTTATCCTAGAATATTTCTGTGCAGTGTTTTCCTATACTTCCTGTAATGGTTAATGCTGGTCTGCCAAAGAGGCCCACATTCCAGAACCTGTGAACTCAATCTCAGCTAGAACAAGGGTCCTTGGTTTTTAGTTTTGAGACGGGGTCTCGCTATGTAGTCCAGGCTGACCTTGAACTCACTATGTAGCCCAGGCTGGTCTTGAACTCATGGTGATCCGCCTGCCTCAGCTTTCCAAGTGCAGCAAGAGCAAGGGTCTTTGTGGAGGTAACTAAATGAAGGGTCTGGTGATGCGATCACCAGATTAGCCAGGTGCGCCCTCAATCTAGGGACAAGTGTCCTCATCACAGGCAGAAGAAGACACCCAGAGGAAGGGGAGGGGAGACAGAGACTGGCTTAAGGTGCCCTCAGGCCAAGCAGCACCCAGGTCCCAGAAGCTGGAAGAGGCAGGCAGAGGGAGTGTGGCCCATGGACTTCTCGTCTCCAGAACTGTGAGAGAACAAGATCTGTTATTGTAAGCCACTGAGAGCATGGCGACTTCTCACAGCAGCTTTAGGACACAACTATCTGTCCTTGTCATGGACAGAGCCAGCCCTAGCGGGTATAAGCTTTTGCTTCCTATTTTTCGCCTACCTCATATTATAACCATCTTTCTATGTTACTGTTTTTTTTTGGGGGGGGGTTGTGAGTCAGGGTCTTGCTAGGTAGTCCAGGCTGGCTTTGAACTCATGTGGATCTTCCTGCCTCAGCTTCCCAAGTGCACCACCACGCCCAGCAAGGTTGGGTTTGTAAGCAGCTTTCCGTTTGAGTTTGCACATCTTCCTTGGGCACGCGGCCTTCCGCATGCTTTGGCAGGATACCCTTCAATGCTGATGCTTGTGAATAGGCTTGGCTTCCTCCAGGGGTGGGGCGGGGCGGGGAGCTCACCTGCACGCTCTGCTTCCTGGCTCGCACTTCCTCCAGCGCGCGGGTTGCCCCATTGATTTGACCGTACATGACACTGAGCTTCTGCCGCAGCTTGCTCTGTGGAGGAGGCAAACAGGGGTGAGAGGCCCTGAGGGGCTGGCCCAGCCCCCACCCAGACCACCCCTGAATCTTTCTCTCTGGCACTTCTGACTCCCAGAGTCTAAGTGAACAGCACAGGCAACAGTGGTGCCCTGGACCACAGTAAAGGCCAGCTTGTGGCAGTGACTCTGTTCACCACTGCTTATGTTACAGCTACTGAGATCAGAACAGCGAGGCAGCCAGCCACACAGGGACAGCTGCTTCCATGATGGCAGACTCGGCCATGGGGACAGCCCTCCCACTGCACAGCAGATAATCAGCCAGAACGCCCCCAAAAAAGACACAGGAGAAGGGGACCCGCTCAGAGAGACAGGCCTGAACCTGAGATGTTTCTCCAGAGGCCCTGCCAATCCGCAAGGAAGTCAGAGCACCCTTTATCAGCCTCAGGACGGAAGGGAGCAGAAATGAGAGCCCCAGACTCATCCGGCCACCCCAGACTGGGAAGGACAAGTGCCAGGAAGAGGATGAGCCGAGCCACAGGGGTGAAGCCTGGCTGTGAGTCAACTCGGTCCCGGAGTCAAGCCAGCTCAGGCTGCCTTGGCTCCTAGCCACCGCCAGAGACAAAGGGAAATGAGGCAGGAAGTTAGTATCTTCCTTGGATTATTTCTATAAGATGTCCTATCAAACCAGGCCAGGTAACTCCAGCACTTGGGGAGGCTGAGGCAGGAGGAGAAGTTCAAACAACCTAGAAACTTAGTGACACCCTGTCTCAGAATTTGAAAATAATAATAAAGGGCCTGGGGGTGTTGCTTAGTGTGAAAGTCCTGTATTCAATCCCCACTAACACACACACACACACACACACACACACACAGAGCACATCAGTATCTGAAGCTCCTATATCCGAACTCTGAGGAAATGCTGGGGCACAGAAATGCAAAGGGCAGCTGGCGGTTATAATGTGCTTACTGTGTGCCAGGTATGGTCCCGCACATATTAATTTATTTACAACAACCCAAGTGCAATGCTAGAGGGTAGGAATCATCCAGCTTTACAGAAAAGAACACTGCAGCACAGAGCAATTCAGTGACTTGTGCAAAACCACAGTGCAGTTAACCAGCACAGCCCAAGTTCTAGTATTAAAATCCTGTAATCTCAGCACTTGGGAGGCTGAGGCAGGAGGATTGCCAGGAGTTCAAGGCCAGTCTGGGTGGGATACATAGTGAGTTCAAGGCCAGCCTATAGTGAGACCCTATCTCAAAAAATAAAATAATAGACATGTGACTGAACTGAGCAGGCTGGAAATTTCTAGGGAAAAAAGAAAAGGAAAAAAAACACACTTCCTTTCTCTAGGTAGCTATGGTTTAACATGTTCTGACCCCACCCTTCCACTTTTCCACTCTGCCAGAGATAATCAGGGCTGACCCTGACCTTGAAACTGGAGTTGAACAAGCCTGTGACAGTCATGTGTCAGGGCTGGAAGCAGAACCCAAGGCCACAGGTCCTTGATCTGGAAAGCCCAAGTCACTGACCATGTTTCAGACTGCACCTCTATGAGGCTGCCCCTCTCTTTGGCCCAACCCAAGCTCAGCTAAAGGCCAAGCCCAGGAAGCTCTGGCCTCAGAGAGGAGACCTGGGACACCCAGCGGCTGGGAGTTGGTTGACTTCAACAGAGCTCTGCACACAGCACCCAGAGTTATCTATCATTAATCAAACAATCTAAGGACTTTGACAACTCCAATGATTCATTAGTCAAGAGTAAAGAACCTTGTTCTTTTGGTGGTGGTGGTGGTGGTGATACTAGGGCTTGAACCCATGGTCTAGGCACTGAGCTACATCCCTAGCCCTCTTTTTATTTTTTATTTTGAGACAGAGCCTTGCTGAATTGCCTAGGTAGGACTTAAATTCGCGATCCTCCCGCCTCAGCCTCCCAAACTGCTGCAATGACAGGCATGTCCCACTGCTCCCGGCAAGAACTTTTGAGGATCTGAGGATCAGGTTGCAGAGGCCAAAGACAGAGCCAGGCTGGAGGTGCTACCCGGTGTGGCTGGCGCTGGAACTAAAACCATCTGGTGACACCCAGAGCTGCTGCAGAGGGTGCAAGGAAGCAGCGGCGCTGCCAGGCTGTGCAGGCCTCTCTTGAGCCTGTGGGTAAGAACTTCCTTAAGTGTCTCTGCTCTCGAGCCAAGCTGCCAGGAGCTCAAGGCCTAACGCAAAGGCCATCCTGGCACCCACAGCAGGGAGTGCCCCGCACCTCCACGCTCCATGTGATGGTCTTCCATTGTGCAGTCCTTGATGTCCTGGATCCGTTCAGAAAGTTTACCTCTGCCAGCTCTTTTGACTTTGGGGAAGAGCCAAAGTAGAACAGTGCCAGCTCCAGCGAATAAGCTGGATGAGGACATGCTACGATGGTCATGTGTTACAAGTCTGCCTTTCTGTTCGATGGCATTCAGCGGCAACATTCACTGTATTTTGATCACACCTCACAAAGACACTTGTGAAAGAGGACTTCCAGAACTGCTTCAGAAAACGTCAGGAATGATGGGACTAGTGTGTCTGGGGGGTGGAGTCTGAGGAGGATTCTTAGCAATGTGTCTTTTGCCGTAATAAAATTTTTACTTATTTATTTATTTTATTTGTCTTTTTGAGACAGGGTCTCACTATGTGATTCAGACTGGCCTCGAGCTCAATTTGTAGCCCAGGCTGGCCTTGAACTCACAATGAATGATCCTCCTGATTCAGCCTCCCCAGTGCTGTGATTACAGCTGTGTATCACCACATGCCCAGCTTCTCGTAATAAAAATTTTAAACATTCATGTATTTACCATATATTTAATCACATTGTGTGTATGCTCAAGCTGTGACCACAGAGCTCCTTGCCCTGAGGTCCAGCTGCTGAGACCCAGGGAAAAATTCCCCAGGAGCCCAGCTCAGGCCCAGAGAGGCAGGGCCATGGGAGAGGGAGCAAGGTCAGCACCCTAGTCCCCGCACCACCACCCACCTCTCTGACTTCACCCAAGCTTAAGTCTCTCATGACAACACTAGGTCAGACTTTGCTCTACCTGCAGTGCCGGCTTTGGCATTTAGAAGGATTAATATGACACCATTTCAGCCTCTGCTTTGAATCCACAGGGAAAGTCCGTGCCCCCAACCACTACAAAGGTCCACAGAGCTTTGAGACCCTTAGGACTCCACCTAGTCCTCCTCCTCCCCCCACCAATTCCCACCCAGGTCCCGAGGCCAAATCCCAGCCCAAAGTCACACACCAGAATGAGGGCATTATGGTGCAAGAGACCAGTCCTCCCTGGGCTCATATCTGGGTACTGCTGGGCCCTGCCTGCCCTCCCTGGCCGCCGGAACTCTCCAGCTCCACAAAGTCTTTTGCTCAAGAAGTTCCCATGTTTTGGACTCTCCAGAGCTGGTTAGGAGTCAGCTCCATGGGGAGAAACTGCAGTTTATGGGTCCCAGAGTCCCCTCGGCCATTTACTGCCTTAGCCCTGCTACAGTGGCCTCTCTGAATGTCAGTTTCCCTGAGCTGTAAAATGGAAACTTCCGGAGTGCCACCAGGATTTAAGGAGGACAAAGAAGTGACTTCCTGGGCTCACATTTGACATGGAAGACTGGCTACCAAACACCATCCGACAAGCACAGGCTTAGGGCATGGAACTTTACCTGTGCCCCGCATAAGGGGCATGTGAGGAGCAGGCAATGGACGGCGGTAGGGTTACATAATCTCCCAGCTCCTTCTGCTGTCACTGGGATGCCCACCCCTGCGCACCGGGTCCCCTAGCCCAGCCCAAGGCCAGCGCCCATAAGTGGCCTAGAACGTTCAGACCTCAGGCCCAGCGAGCTCATCTCCCCAGAGGATCCCACGCTGGCCCCAAAGGACACCCCAGCGAGTCCCGGGGCCCGTGCGCGCCCTCCCGGCCCCGGCCTACCTCCAGGTCGGCGCTGGCCTGGCTCAGGGGCGTGGGCGAGCAGACCTTGTGCTCCACCAGACAGACGTGGCAGATGCACTCGCTGTGCTCGGGGCAGAAGAACTCCCGCAGACGGTTGTGCTGCGAGCATTTGCGGCGCTGCAGGTCGCGGACCGGGGCCTGCAGCGAGTGGTCCAGGAAGGCCGGGCTCTCGAGGTGCGGGCGCAGGTGCTCCTGGCAGAAGGAGGCCATGCACACCAGGCAGGTCTTCACGGCCGCCTCCTTCCGGCAGTGGTCGCAGGACACCTGCGCAGCCGGGTTGGGGGCCGGGGAGCGGGCGGGCGGCGTCCAGTCACCGGCGGGCGCCTGCGCCTGCTCGGCCTGCTGGAACTGCTCCACCACGGCGCACAGCACTGTGTTCTTGTGCAGCAGCGGGCGCTCGGTGTAGACGGTGCGGCACTGGGGACACTGGTACGGCGCGCCTTGGACGGCCCAGGTCTCGTCCAGGCACGACATGCAGAAGTTGTGGCCGCACGGGGTGGTGACTGGCTCCTTGAAGAGCTCCAGGCAGATGCAGCACGACAGCTCATCGGCCAGCGGGCACAGCTCGGCCATGGCGCCGGCGGAGCCCGATGGGACGCGCGAGCTGCGGCAGAGCGACGACGACGGCGACCGCCCCAGCCTGCGCGCGCGAGGAAACGAAACCCAGCGGGCGTGCGGGAGGGCGGGGCCGGGCTTTCAGGAAGTCACGTGGGCGGGCCGCTGGGGGTCCCCAGGAGCGCGCCGCCCGCTAGCTGGCGCTCCGGGGTCGGGGCGCGACCTGCTAGGCCCCGAGGTCCCCGGCGGTGAGGGCGGGGCGGGGCGCTTAGCTCTGGGGACCCGGACCCCGTCCCAGACCTCCTTGTGCTTTCCTGTGGCCACTTCGGGGACCGCGAGAGGGGGACAGAAGGTGGAGAAGTCCAGACCTTGGGGTCTGGGCCAAGGGGCAGTCTGAATAGGGCGCAAACCTGCGCTGCGAGCCGAGCAGACCGCCCCTAGCGAGAGCACAGATCCGCGCCCGGGGTACTAGCGGCGAGGCCGGGGCTGGTCTGGACGGCTTTTAAAGAAGTAGTTGTGGCCAGGCATGATGGCGCACGCCTGTAATCCTAGCCCTCGGGAGGCTGTGGCAAGAGGATCGAGACCAGCCGGGGCCACAAAGTGGGCCCAGGGCCAGCCTGAACTGCACAGCGAGACCCTGTCTCAAAAAAAAAAAAAAAAAAAAAGCAGTAATTGTGCAGAGTACTACTCTGCCATGAAGGAGGGTTAGCGAGTCGCTCGTAGGAAAATTACCTTGAGACCGTGATTTTAGGGGAAGCAGATGTGACACAGGCTCACACGGAGAGTGCTTTCTCTTATTACGAGAAACCAAAATATAAATAAAGAACAAAATAAAATATCGTAGGAAACAGGGAGGTCATTCTTAAAGGGAAGGAGACCAGGAGAGAGAGGGAGCGGGACGGAGAGGAGCGGAAGGGCACGAGCAAAGAAAAAAAGAGTAACTGTAGGACTGCGGGACGGCCCCGCCCTCCCGAGAACCCAGGCCTTCTCCCCGCTCCCTTTTCCCCTCCCTCTTTCTCTCTTCCTTTTTTCTTTCTTCCTTTTTCTCTTCCTTCCTTTCTCTCTTCCTCTCTCCCCTTCCCTCTTTTTCTTTCTTCCGAAAGTCACTACATTGACCAGGCAAGGCTCAGACTTTCGATCCTCCAGCCTCAGCCTCCCAGCACACCCGGGTTGCAAGTGTGCACCATCATGCCCGGTTTAGAACATTTCTATTTTGCTGGGATTTGGGGGTCACCCATGTGTAACAAATGTTCGCTTTCTCTTAGATGCGATATTGGAACATCAACTTACCCCCCAAAAAAAATGGTTTATTTAATTTTGTCTTTTCGAGACTGGGTCTCGCTATGCAGTTCAGGCTGGCCTCGAACTCACAATGATGCTCCTGCCTCAGCCTCCGGAGTGCTGGGATTACAGGCATGTGCCACCACGCCCAGCCCCTCAAAATGGTTTAGACTTATATCTTTTACTTTTTTTTTTCCTAAATTCCATTTTCCCGCTCTGACCTGGGCGCAGAATTTGTGAGTGGCCAAGAGAAAGCGTCGGGGAGGATCACTTGGAATGTGCCCGGATGAGGGGTGATGAGCAAAACTGAGTAGAGGGTAAATGTCCTAGATGACCAAGGGCAGCTACTGCTTCCGGGACACCTACTGTGCGCTCTGCAAGTCATGCTCATGCGTATTATTTCTTACTGTCCCTCTGATCTCTGCAAGACAGTGCCCTTATGTCCAGCTCCAGATTAGGGAACTCGATATCCTAACTCCTGGCCCCCCAGGTCCTGTCACAGTGCCCCTCTTCTCCCCCAGACCCTTTGCCCCATTTGTTCATACCTTGTAGCAGTCTCTGTGTAGAGAGGGGGAGACAGAGGAGGGGGAGGCAAGAAATCAAGATTGACGCATAGGATCCCATTTAATCCTCCCAAGAAGTCCCTGAGGCAGGTAAAATTATGTCCCGTGACAGAAAGGGAAACTGAGGCTCAGGGAAACCAAACTTGCCTACAACACTGGATACTGGCACCCAGTCTATTTGGTTCCAGAAACCACACGTTTCCTCCTATAGAGTACTGCCTGCCTCCCAAGGGAGCAGTAGGTGTGGTTTCCAGGAAATAAACACTTAAGAAATCCACCTCTAACCTAGTTAGGCAACAGTGGGGTGACTTGGTGACTCACGATAGACTGGGGAATTCTCTTTGCAGGCGATGGGTTGAGAAAGGCCGCTTTGACACCGAAAGAGGGGAGGAGGGCAACAGTTTTTGTTTACCGCATTCCATAGGGGTGGATATTTACTAAGATCTGTGCAACAGGCTTGGTGTTTAAGGAAGGAATGCGAGTCAAAGATGTGCCCCTCCCCTGCCCCCCCCCCCCCCCCCCCCCCCCCCCCCCGCTTCTTCTCTTTTTGAGACAGTGTCTCACTGTGTCACCCAGGCTGGCCTTGAACTCATGATGATCTTCCTGCCTCAGCCTCCTGAGGGAGGCTACCAAGCCTCACTCTGGATCTACCTTCTCACACAGGGAGAAGAGGAAAACAACAGAGAGAGACAATATATTTCCTGGTGCGAACTCACTCCTTGCTAGGGAAACAGACTCCTCATCTGCAAAACGGAGCCCAGTGTCACCTTCCCACTGTTATTGTTGGGACTTTGTGAAAACAAAACAGGGCCCGGGATGTAGCTCTGCGCAACAGCACCTGCCTGACAACCTGTAGGCTGATAGTGTGATTCCCGGTACCAAAGCAAAACAAAGCACACTGAAGCCGCACTGGTGTAGGTGGGGTTGGGGGTGCAGAATGTGAGCCCTGACGTTGTGAAGGTGAGCGCTGGGCTTGTGTAGCACAGGGGTACTCCCTGGACCAGAGGATGCGGTTGTTTATTCTCAGTCACTTCAGCAGCACAACGTCCTGAGGTCCACTGTGACCCAGATGGTCACCACGGAACTGTATGGCCCCATCCAGCAGGCGGCTGGCAACCCTAGCCGGATTCTTCCTGTGTGGAGGTTGGAAAACCAGGTGGAGTAATAAGCCTCATTTGCCTGCAAATATGACCTGCCCATCATTTGCACCAAGGCCACCGGGCATGGGGGTCAGACCCAGGGTGTGCTGGATCATCCACTGCACCCCTGCTTTCCTTCTGAGGGTGTGGGTTCCCCTGGTCATCTAACCAACTGCCAGAAGGCCAAAGGTGCAGCCTGCTGCGCTCAAGCACAGTTTTCCAGTGCTGTCTTTGTCAGGCTTTGCTATCAAGGTCATGATGCCTTCCTGCAAACCTGCTGGGAACAGTTCCTTCTTTCTTTTGTGAAAGAGCTTGTGTAAAATTGGTATTCTTTCTTTAGCGTTTAGTGGAATTCACTAGTAATGCCTTCTAGGCCCCCGAATTTTCTTCAGGAAAAGTTTTTAAGTTACTTCTTTGTCAGATGTGGTGACACAGGCCCAGTACTCCTCAGGAGGCTGAGGCAGGAGGGTCACTGTGAGCTTGAGGCCAGCCAAGGCTACATAGGGAGTTCAAGGCCAACCTAAACTACATGGCGAGAACTTGTCTCACAAAAAAAAAGGAAGTTACTCATTCAATTTCTTTAACTGATGTAAGAAGGTTCAGAAATTTAATTTCTTCTCTTCTCAGTTTTTGGTAAGTTGTGTTTTTCAAGGCATTTGTCCATTTTCTTTAATGTATTTATTACTATAAGGTTGCTTGTAATCTTGCCATAGTTTGCCATAGTATTATCTTGTCATTTATTTTTTACTGAGAAATGATTCATATATGACACAGTATACCCTGTTAAGCGTAAAATCAGCCTGCAATCCCAGCACTCGGGAGGCTGAGGCAGGAGGATCATTGTGAGTTTGAGACCAGCCTGGACTACAAAGTGAGCTCAAGGCCAGCCTGAACTGCATAGCGAGACCCTGTCTCAAAAAGACAAAAAAAAAAAAAAAAAAAGGATAAAATCTATTTTGTTGTAATATATTCAGAAAGTTGTACGACTGCCATCACTGTCTAACTCCAGAATATTTTCACTACCTTGAGAGAAGCTCCACACTACCCAGCAGTCGCTCTTGCTGTGTCCCACAGGGATAGTGACAAATCTGTTTTTTCTCTGGATGGCTTTGCTGATTCTGGACCCTCCATGTAAATGGAATTGAACAATACGTTCAAAGTATTCCTTTCTCTTTTTGGCAGTACTGGTATTCGAGCACAAGCTAAGCAAGCCCTTTGGTCTTTTTTTTTTTTCTTCTTTTTTTTTGTCTTTTGTCTTTTTGACACAGGGTCTCGCTTTGCAGTTCAGGCTGGTCTTGAGCTCACTTTGTAGCCCAGGCTGATCTCAAACTCACAATGATCCTCCTGCCTCAGCCTCCCGAGTGCTGGGATTACAGGTGTGCACCACCACATCCAGTGGACTGGTCTTTTCTTTTTTTTGCACTTTGATCTTGACCTACATCCCCAGCAATATGTTCTTTCTGTCTGGCTTCTCCTCCCGAATTTGTTTTCAGGGTTCAGCCAGATTTCACATCTGCCGGGACCACACTTTGACTCCTACGTGGCCTCATACTATGCTGTTGTAGGTGACTGTTTTGCTCACTGAGCCTTCAGCTGATGGACATGGTATAAGTTGTTTCTGCATTTTATTTATTTTTCTTGTGCCTACTTTAATTTCCGTTTTTACCTTTTTGTTTTACTGGTACATTTTAGATATACATGATGATAACACTCATCACAGGGACTTTGTACCTGGACGTGATGTATCTTTCCTTTTTTGTTTTGGTGGGTTTTCTCTTTTCTCTCTCTCTCTCTCTTTTGTTTTGTTTTGTTTTGTTTTGTTTCTTTGTTTTTTGAGACAGGGTATCGCCATGTAGTTCAGGCTGGCCTTTAGCTCACTTATGTAGCCCAGGCTGCCCTTGAACTCATAACAGTCCTCCTACTTCAGCCTCCTGGGTGCTAGGATTACAAGTGTGCACCACCACGCCTGGCTTGTACATGACCTATTTGCGTTTCCTTTTTCCCCATTCTGTCCCCTCCATTCAACCTCTCTTCCCCTCTTTATTCATAGAAGTTTTGTTTCCATCTTTTTCTTTGATTCTCTTTTTCCTTTGTCCCTTCTTTCCTTTCCTCTCCCACTCCCTTGTTCTTCTCATTTGGACATGTTCTTCCCATTTCTCCATATCTAGCATACATTTTGGTCCTTAAGTACACTCAATTTCTCACACCAGAGAAACAATGTGGTATTTAAACATGTGTGCATGATTTATTTCACATAAGAACATGATCTCAAGGCGCATCCATTTAGCTAGAAATGTCTCAAGCTCATCCTTCCCCTTCTTCATGGCAGAGTAGTGCTCCACTGTATTTTTAAAAAACCTTTATCCATTCATCGGTTGATGGGCATTTGGGCCATTTCCAAGGTTTTGCTATGACAAACTGTGCTACTGTAAACATGGGTGTGAATATATTGCTGTGGAAATATTGCATGAGGCCAGGTGTGGTAGCGCATGCCTGTCATCCCAGCAATTGGGAGGCTGAGGCAGGAGAACCACTGCCTTTTCTAGACAAGCTTGGGCTACAAAGTGAGCTCAAGACCAGCCTGAAATGCACAGCAGGACACTGTCTCAAAAAAAAAAATAGTGCTGTGCATATATTTACCTACAACAAAATCATATTGTAGTGTGATGATTTTAATTCTTTTGGGAAGATATTAAGAAGGGGAGTAGCTGGGTCGAATGGAACCTCCAGTTTCAGTCTTTTGAGTAATTTCCACACTGGTTTCTACAGTAGTTGCGCCAGTCTACACTCCCACCAACAGTGGAGATGGGTTCCTTTTTCCTGACAGCCCCACCAGCATTTATTATTGGTTGATTTCTTGAAAATAGCCATTCTTTCTAGGGTGAGATGGAATCTCAGTGCTGTTTTAATTTTGCATCTCTTGAGTGATGAATGATGTTGAACATTTTTTCATATATCTATTTGCCATTTCTATTTTTTCCCTGAGATGTATCTGTTCATTTCAGATGCCCATTTTTGGATTGAGTCTTTAAATTTGGAGGGGCTGATTTTTTTTTGAGTTCTTTATATATTCTAGAGAGTAGTTTTCTGTCTGAGGAACAGGTGGCAAAAGTTTTTCCACACTGTGGGTTCAGTCTTCACTGTTGGTGGTTTCTTTCTTTTGCTGTGCAAAAGCTTTTTAATAAGATGAGATCCCTGTTGTTGATTCTTTGTTATAGTTTCTGTGCAATCGGGGTTTTGTTCATAAAGTCTTTACCTACACCAAAGTCTTCAAGGGTTCTACTTTACCTTTCAGCAAATTTAGTGTTCCTGTTTTAAGATCTAGAGCTTTGATCCATTTTGATTATAGATTAGTGCATGGTGAAACATATGGGTCTAGTTTTAATCTTCAGTATGTGGAAAACCAGTTTTTCCAGCATCATTTAGTAAAGAGGATGTGTTTCTTCCAGGGAATGTATTTGGCACCTTTGTTAAAGAGAAAGTGGTTGGGCTGGGGATATAGCTCAGAGGAATAAGCACCTGCCTAGCAGGCGCAGGGTCCTGAGTTCAATCCCCAGTACCGCAAAAAAAAAAAAAAAAAAAAAAAAAAAAAAAAAAAAAAAATGGTTGAGTATGTCTGAAGTTGTTTCTGCATCTTCTGGTCTGTTCCATTGCTCTTCAGGTCTGTTTTTTTTCTTTTTTTTTTTTTTTGTCAGTACAATGCTATTCTTATTGTAGATGTGTAGTATAATTTCAAGTTAGGGATTGCGATACCCCTGCTTTGCTTTTGTTGTCCAGAATTGCATTTGCTATTCAAGGTCTCTCTTGGTTCCAAATGAATTTTAGAATTGTTTTCTCTAATTCTGTGAGATATGCTGTTGATATTTTGATTGGTATTGCATTAAATCTGTATAATAATTTTGGAAGTACGGCCATTTTTACTAGATTGGTTCTTCCTACCCAAGAACAAGGCATATATTTCCATTTTCTGTTATCCTCTTCAATCTCCTTTTTCAGAGTACTGTAGTTTTCAATGTAAAGATCTTTTACTTCCTTCATTAGATTGATGCCTACATATTTCATTTTTTTAATATGCTGCTGTGAACGATGTTGTTTCACTACTTTCTCTCTGTGAGTTTTTTGTGTGTACAGGAATGCTATTATTTTTTTTTTGAGACAGAGTCTCACTATGTACTTCAAGCTGGGTTTGAACTCACTGTGTAGCCCAGGTTGGCCTTTAACTCACAGTGATTCTCCTGCCTCAGCCTCCCACATTCTGGGATTATAGGCATGCACCACGAAACCTGGCCTGCTGTTGATTTCTGAGTGTTGACTTGGTACCCAGCTATATTACTGAATTCAGTTATTAAATATGTAAGTCTTTTGGTGGAGTTTTTGGGGTCTTCCATGTACAGTATTGTGTTATCTGCAAATATCGATAATTTAACTTCTTCCTTTGCTGTCCTATTCCTTATATCTCTTTCTCTTGTCTACTTCCTCTGGCTGATATTTCCAGAACTGTATTGAAAAAAAGTGGTGACAGTGGACATTCTTGCCTTTTTCCTGATTTTAGAGTGAAAGCTTTCAGTTTCTGTCCACTTAGTATGATGTTGTCTGTCATTTTGTCATAGATGGCTTTGATCAGATTGAGATAAAAAAACATCTATTTCAATTTTCTGTAGGGATTTTATCATGAATGGGTTTTGGATTTTTGTCAGATGCTTTTTCTACATCTGTTGCGATGATCTATGTTTTTTTGTCCTTGGTTCTGTTAATATGGTGTATACATTTATTGACCTACATATGTTGAACCATCCCTGCATCCCTGGGATGAACCTACTTGGTCATGGTGTATAATCTTGATGATTTGCTGAATTTTGTTTGCTAGTATCTTACTGAGAATTTTCACATCTATGTTCTTTAAGGAGATTGGCCTGCAGTTCTCTTTCTTGGTTGGGTCCTTCTCTGGTTTTGGTATCAGGGTGATACTTGTTTCCAGGGATGAATTTTTGTTTTCCAGGGATGAATTATTGTTTTCCTTTCAATGTCATTAAAGAGTTTTAGAAGTAGCAGCAGTAGGTTTCCTCTAAATTTCTTGTAGAATTCAGCAGTGAATCTGACAGGGCCTGGGCTTTTCTTTGCTAGTAGGGTTTTAATTACATTAAATTTCATTCACTGATATTGGATTACCTAGAATTCTTTTATCTTCTTGATTCAGCTTTGGTAATTCATATGTATCCAGTTTTCTTTCCATTTCTTCTATGTTTTTCATCATATTAGACTGTGGGTTCTTGAAGTAGGTAATTGATAATCTTCTGGAGTTCTGTAGGATCTGTTGTGATTTCACCCTTTTCATTTCTAATTGTGCAGATTTAAATATTTTCTTTCTTTTTTTGATAAAATTGGCTAAGAGTTTGTCAATTTTATTTAATATTTCAAAGAAACAACTCTTCAATTCATTGACTTTATATTGCTTCTTAGTCTCCATTGCACTAATGTCTCTTTGATCTTTATAATTTTCTCCTAAGTATAAGGTTTTGGCTTGACTTGCTCCTTTTTCTAGAACCTTGAGGTTCAACATTAGGTTGTTTATTTGAGCTTGCTCTGTTTATATATACGGGAATTCATGGCTATAAATTTCTCTCATAGGACTGCTTTCATTGTGTCCCATAAGTTCCAGTATGTTGTATTGGCATTATTGTTTAATTGTAGAAACTGCCTAATTTCTTCTTTAATTTCATCTATGACTTATTGGTTGTTCAGGAGGGTACTATTTAATTTCCATGTGTTTATGAAGTTCTTGTGATTTCTTTTGCCATTGATTTCCAATTTCATTGTACTGTGGTCTGATAATATGCGTGGGATAATTTCAATTCCTTTGCATTTACTTCAGCATGTTCTACGAGCTACTATGTGGTCTGTTTTAGAGACTGTCCTATGTGCAGCTTAAAAGAGTGTGTATTCTGAGGTTGTGAGGTAGAACACTCTGTAGACATCTGACAAATCAATTTGTTCAAATCTTTGGCTCAGTTCTGATATTTCTTTGCTGTTTTTGTCCAGTTGATCTATTTGTGATAGTGGGGTACTGAGGTCCCCCATTACAATTGTATTAGTGCTCATTTGACTTTTCAGGTCCATTAATATTTGTTTTATATAGCTTGGTGCACTGGTATTCGATACATGTACATTTCTGATAGTTATCTCTTTCTCTTGGATTGTTCCCTTTACAAGGATGTAGCAACCTTCTTTGTCTCGCTTAATCAATCTTGGCTTGAAATCCACTTTGCAAATAGAATAGCTACCCTTGCTTTTTTCTGGGTTCCTGTCACATGTAGTATTGTTTTCCATCCTATTAGAGTCTTTTTAAATTAAATGTGTTTATTTTATACAGCATATTATTGGATCTTACTTCTTAATTCATTATGCCAGTCTGTTTCTTTTGATTGATGAACTGAGACCATTAACATTAATGCTTATAACTGATATGTATTGACTTATCCTTGTAATATTATTTTCCTATTGTTTCTCTTTTTTTTTTTTTTTGCCCTCTATTTAATTACTTGCCTTGCCTAGTAGAGTCCTCCTGTGGGGGCTCTTGGAGTTGTAATCCCTGTTATCTCTTTATAGAATGTCCTTCAGAATGCTTTGGAGTGCTGGGTTGGTGTTCATAAATTTCCTCATGTGTTGTCATGGAAGTATATTATTTCTCCATCAATTTTGAAAGATAGTTTTACAGGGTACATAAGTCTGGGTTGGAGGCTGTTTTCTTTTAGGGCTTCAAATACTTCCCCCTAAGCTCTCCTTGATTTGAGGGTTTGTTTTGAGAAGTCTGCTGTGATTCTGATGGGCTCTCCTCTATATGAAATTCGTTTCTTTTCTCTTCCATCTTTTAACACTCTGTCTTTGTGTTGAATTTCTGAGATCTTGTATTATATGCCTTGGTGTAGGTTTTTTTTAACCATGGCTGATTGAAATTCTATATGCTTCACTTACTGTATGTCAAATTGCTTTTCCATGCTTGGGACGTTTTCTGCCATTGCTTCTGTGAACATGTTTTTTATGTCATTTGTGCTACCCCCTACTTTTTCACTGACTCTGGTCAGTCTTATGCTATTCTTCTTTGCATCCTCTGGCAGCTGATGGATTGATTTTTTTTTTTGTGGTCTCTTGCTATTTTTTAAAGACATCTTTCTTTTCAGAGTCACTAATCACAGCACTATCCTCTGTATCTGATATTCTGTCCTCACATTGGGTCTCTCTGCTACACTTTCAGTGGAGGTTTTAATCTTCTGGATAGCTGTTTGAGTGTATTTCATGGACTCCATTTCTTTCTTATGTTGGGTGCTCATGGTTTCAATTATTTTCCTTAGCTCTTCTATTTATTCAAATCTGTGTGTGCTCTAGACTCATTAACCATATCTTTTTTTTTTTTTTTTTTTGTATTGAGAATGAAACTGAGTATATTCCACTTCCCTGGCAGGCACTTGTACCACTGAGCTATATTCCTGGCAACCATGCCTTTCATTATGGCCACCATCTCTGTAGTTATCTGAGAGATAATTCTGATTTTTTTCTAGGGCCTCATTCATCTGCTTTGCTCCTTCCATTGTTACCACTTCAGAGAGTCCAGGTGGATGGCTTTTGAATTGTTCCATGTCATTGCCTCCTGGGTCTGCCTTTAGTGAACTGGCCATGTGGAGTTGTATCTTGCTTAAGTGTCTTCTCAATTTCTTTCTTTTTTTATCTTCTTGAGACAGAGTCTTGCTATGCAGTTCAGGCTGGCCTTGAGCTCACTTTGTAGCCCAGGCTAGTCTCAAACTGGCAACAATCCTCCTGCCTCAGCCTCCTGAGTGCTGGGATTACAGATCTGTGCCACCACACCCAACTTCTCTTCTCAATTTCTTTCTTTTTTTGTTTAATTCCTGTGTTGATGCTTATAAATTGCTTATGGCAGGTAGCTTTATTGCTGGTATTTATTTATTTGGTACCAGGAATAGAACTCAGGACCTCACACTTGCCAGGCAGACACTGAGCTATATCCCAGGGACACTATTATGGATATTTAGAACCCATATGAAGTGACTGCCTCACAGAGATGTTGCCCAGGTATATCTAGCTTTTGGGTTTTGAGTCTGTTGCATGCTCCTATCTCTTCAATTTATTGGGGATGAAAAGTTGCTGACTATTTGGCCTAACCCCTTGTTCTTTGGTACTGGCCTAGAGTAGGCCTGTTTATGACCCTTATGCTATCTCAGTCTTAGAACATCAGGAAAAAAAACTGATAAGAACAATTATGTTTATTGGCTAAAGTAGTACAATGAGCAATCATAATAGCATCGAACACAGCCTATAAAATTACAAACTGTGGTAATTACTAATTTTCCACCTTTGCTGGAAATGGTGACAACCTGTAGTCCCAGAACTCAGGAGGCTGAGGCAGGAGGAGCATTGTGAGTTTGAGACCAGCCTGGGCTTCAAAAAATTTTTTTCCACCTTTAACCATGAAGTATATTTAGGGTTATATAACACAATCTAAAATACACCAGACTCTGTCTCAAAAAGACAAAATATAAAAAAATTTCTAAAATTAAAAAACCAGAAAATTCTCAGGCATGGTGGTGCATGCCTATAATCCCAGCACTTGGGAGGATGAGGCAGGAGGATTGTCGTGAGTTTGAGACCAGCCTGGGCTACAAAGAGAACTCAAGGCCAGCCTGAACTGCATAGCAAGACCCTGTCTCAAAAGGACCATAAAACAAACAAACAAAAATACTCAGAAAATTATATGCCCTCAATATGGCAATTTTACCCTCAGGAGAGCAAATTAAAAAGAAAGTAGGGGAAAAATTTGAGAAACAGATGAAGAAGAGATTCCTTTCCTGGATTACATGAACTCTGGGAAACTGGGGAAGAAAACAGGGGAGAGAAGGAAGAAATAAAAATAAGAACAGAGTAGAATAACAATAAAAAAAAACTAGAAACAATTGTTGACACTAATATAAGAACAAGAACAAACAAGAAAAAAAAAAAAGAAGAAAAAAAATCCATTTTAGGGCATGCTTCTCTGCTGTCACTGGCAGAGTGGGCAGACAGAACCCAGATCCATGTTGATTAATCCCGGCAAGCCAGCAGTAGATTTATGGTAAGGTAGTAAACAATCCCAGCAAGCCTGCACCTTTAGTTCCACTGAAGTTCAGGCTGTTTTCTGGCTGTCAGGCTGGAACAGGGTCTGTTCAGCCTCCCACGCTCCGGGTGCCTCCTGTGGGCTTGAACTTAGCTCCTCAAACTCCTGTAGGTGTGAGCATGGTTCTGCCACCCCTAACACTAGGAGCCACTAGATGGAGCCCGCCCACAGCTGCTCTCTCTTCTCAGCTGTTTGCCTCTCTAAAATGACTACCAGGCAATCGCTCTCTCTGGGGATGTCTGAACCCAAATAACCTGTCCACTGCTCCACTCTACTGGTCTCTCTGCAAAGATCTCTGGGGTTGCCAGTAGTTACTGTGCAGGTTCAACTCCCACTGCCACCACACAGTCAGCCAGGGCTCAGGGGAAAGTACAGCTTGCCACCTCCTTCTTCTGCATTTAAATCCCTCGCTCATCCCTGTGAGCTGCAGATCCTTGTGGGGTGCCAGGGACCCACTTGCTTCTTTCTTCTCTGCCTCATGTTGCTATATTCCAGCATCTGGATACCAAATCTCGGAGAGGCTGTTCTCTGAGGTTCACCACTCCACCATCTTTCTGTCACTTTTTTTTTTTTTGCAGTACCAGGGATTGAACTCAGGACCCTGCGCTTGCCAGGCAGGCGCTTATTCCACTGAGCTAAATCCCCAGCCCCTCCACCATCTTTCTGGAAGTCCTCTGTTTCTGCTTTGTCACTATTACAAGTAATTCCATCATGAAGAATCATGGGTTTTTTGTGAATAAATGTGCTTTATTCTCATGGGCATATATCCCAGGAGTAGAAATGCTGGTCCATGTAGTAACTGTGTGGGTTACATTTTGAGGTACTGTGCAACTGTATTTCAAAGCCAATGCACCATTTTACAGTTTCAACCTGAACTACATAAGCAGTATGTGAGGGGTCCAAATTCTCTATGTCCTCAGCAACATGTATTGTTTTCCATCTTTATTATACATATCCTACTGTGTGAAGCCTCTTGAGTTACAATTAGTATTTCTCAGTGACTAAGGAAATTTAGCACCTTTTCATATGCATGTTGGGAGTTGTATCATGTCTGAAACATGTTCAAGAGTTGGATGTGGTATTTCACATCTATAATCCCAGTACTCAGAAGGCTGAGCCAGGAGGATTGCCATGAGTTCTAGGCCAGTCTGAGATATACAGTGAGTTCAAGGCCAGCTTGGAATATATAGTGAGACCCTGTCTTAAAAAAAAAAAAAATGTTGAAATCTTGTGTCCATTTTAATTGGATAATTTTTCTATTCCTTATATATTCTAGATGCCACACCCACAAATGACTTGCAAATACTTCTTCCCATTCTGTGGAGCCTTCTCTTCACTTACAGGTAGTAGCCTTTGTTTTGGCATGGGTGTTTGTGTTTTTGAGACAGGGCCTTGCTATATAATCTAGACTGGCATTGACCTCATTAAGTAGCCCAGGTTGGCCTGGAACTCATGGTGATCCTCCTGCCTCAGCATCCCAAGTGCTGGGATTACCAGTGTGTGCCACTGCACCTGGTGTGAGTAGTATCCTTTGAAGCACAGAAGTCCAATTTACTATTTTTCCTCCTTGCCAAAAGTCATGACCATTTTCATCTGTTTTGTTCTTGATTAGCTCTCTCACTTAGGTCTTTGATCCGTTTTCAGTGTTTACCTACGGTTTGGGATAGGAGTCAAATTTCATTCTTTTGCATGCAGTGGTACAAACACCATTTACTGAAAAAGACTATATTTTTCCCCATCGAAGTGTTGGTAACCTGGTTGAAACTAGTCCACCTTTTTTTTTTTTTTTTTTTTTTTTTTTTTTTTTTTTTTTTTTTTTTTTTTTTTTTTTTTTTTGTCTTTTTAAGACACGGTCTCACTGTGCAGTTCAGGTTGGCCTTGAGCTCACTTTGTAGCCCAGGCTGGTCTCGAACTTGCAACAATCCTCCTGCCTCAGCCTCCCAAGTGCTAGGATTTCAGGGGTGTGTCACCATGCCCTGCAGTCCACCATTAATGTATGGGTTTATTTCTGGACTCTTTTTTTTTTTTTTGATGCTCAACGTATGGGCTTATTCCATTTTTCGATGTCTCTTTTTATGGCATTACCATACAGTCTTGATTCCTATAACTTTATGATACATTTTGAAATCAGGACGTGGAGTCATATTTTTCAACATTATTTTAACTATTGTGGATCCATTTGAATTACATATCAGCTTATCAATTTCTGCAAAAATGCCAGCTCAGGTTTTTTTTTTTTTTAAGAGTGTCTAGTGTGTAGTTTAGGCTGAACTTAAACTTGCAATCCTTCTGCTTCAGCCTCCCAAGTGCTAGGATTACAGGTACTGTACCACTACACCCAACTCTGATTTTCATGTTGTATTAATTTTGCGTTCTTGAAAGACACCCCATTTGGTCATGGCATGTAATAATCTTTTTTATAGGATGTTGGATGTAGTTTGCCATTGTTTTGTAGAAATCTTTTGTGTCTAAATTTGCTGAAACAATATCAGTGCTTGTGTCCAAGTAACTATTTTACTTAATAATGGCCCCATGTGCAAGAACAATGGCTTGGCAGTTCACATATGCCAATGAGACACACAGAATGTTTCCTTTAAGAGAACAAGTAACAAAAATCTTAACCTAGGAAAACAGAGAACATACAGGGTCTGGCAGGATCTGCTGTAGACCTGGGTACATCTCCTCCACAGACGGGGGAGGGTCATTGTAATCACGTTGCCACCAAGATGTCCAGGACAAGCACAGCGATACGGATGGAGGTGGAGAGCTGGGGGTTCACACAAAGGGAGAAGGTCCCAAGGGACACTGGCCCTTTCCTCTGTCTCTGCTTCCTGGCTACCATGAGGAAGCAGACTCCTCACATGATCCCACCATGCACTGTCTTACCATGACCCAAAGCAGTGGGGCCAGCCAGGCCTAGATTGAACCCTCTGAAACCAGGAGCCCAAAGAAATTCTCCCTCCTTCAAGCTGTCCCCTCAGGTATTTTATCACAGCGATGGAAACTGACACATGCCCTGCTGGTTGGGTGGTTTGAGACAAGTTATCAATGCTGGCTAGAGAAGAGTTAGATGAGTTCTTACTGTAAACCCACAGAGTAATCCTCAGTAAGAGATGACATTTGCATCCTATTTTCCTCACCTAGAGTAGCGCTTCTGGAGTACTAGTCCCTGGCATTTTCGTAACAGTATTGGAAGTTGTTGAAACGCCCTGGGTGCATGTTAGGCAAGCTCTCTACTACTTAGCTATATCCCCGACCTTTTAAATTTTAAGGTAGGCTGTTGCTAAATTGCCCAACTGGATCATGAGAGTTCCCCGCCTGGCCCTTCTAAGACGCTGGGATACCGGGCTGTGTCTGGCCCTGGCATGGAATTCTAGCCAGCAGCTTCATCTTTACCTCCTCTCTTTTCTCTCACACAAGGTAAAGTGTGGCTTAGTGCTTCTCAGTACAATTTGAAAGGAAATCCCTGATTTCAAGGAGTAAGGAACACGCACATTTTACACAGTCATCATTTTCCACATAGTGTATGTAAATGAACCAAGTTTCACCAAGCAAACTGAAACGCACTGGGCGTGACACGCTTACTGTCCTAATCAGTAAGTTAGATTTCACCAAGCTGGTCGGTACCCTGCATCGATCTCACCACCTTTCTGCATCACTATAGGGGAAAAACGCAGAGCATAAGCTGACTGTAACCTGAAAACACGCCTTGACGGGGACACTTCTCTTTTGTCTAGTGAATATATGATTACCTTTGTTTGCTTTTGAGACAGGATTCCACCACGTAGCCCAGGCTGACCTCAAACTCTAAGTAATCCTGCTTCAGCCTCCTGAGTGCTGGAATTAAGGTGCGTACCACCACGCTCAGCGGGTGTTTTTGTTTTGTTTTGAAGACACACTATTGCTGGCCCAGGCTGGCCTCACACTCATGAACCAACCCCCCCCACCAGCCTCCCAAGTGTGGGGATTACAGCTCTGTGTCAGCATGCTCAGTCTGACTAGTTATCTTAATTTGTTTTTCAAACCCTGAACAAAAGAACGGTACAAAGAAACTCTGTGTCAAGATCTCACTTATTTGCAGTTTGTGTGAGTGGGAAGACTAGGAGTTGAACCCAGGCTCTTCGCACTGAGCTATATCCCTAAACCTTTCATAATTTTAAAATTTTGAGATAGGGTCTCATTAAGTTGCCCAGGCTGGACTCAAACTCATGATCCTCCTGGCTTAGCATTCCAGAGTGCAGGGATTACAGCTCTAGCTCTTAAACTCTTTTTAAATTCTTTCTTTTTTTGTCTTTTTGAGACAGGGTCTCACTATGCAGTTTAGGCTAGCCTTGAGTTCACTTTGTAGCCCAGGCTGGCCTCGAGCTCACAATGATCCTCCTGCCTCAGCCTCCCGAGTGCTGGGATTACAGGCGTGTACCACCATGCCTGGCTTTTTTTTTATACTTCTCATTTTAAATCAATACCTACAGATTTCTGTGGCAGTGCTGGGGATCAACCCCAGGATCTCATGTATGTTAGGCAAATGTCCTACCAGAGCTGCATCCCCACATACCTACACACTGCAATACATATCCACGTTATGCAAATGAAAACCGGAAGCCATCGTCATTCACCTTGTAGCTCCAGATCTGATGCACTGCACGGGACCGGACTCTGTGCATGGGACTCTCCCACCACTGCAAGCCGTGTTGTCTGGAGAAGTTAGAACCTCCTGGATAATTATAAAACAAGACAACAGCATGCACTAATCGGCTCCACAGGACAGCTGAGCGCGGACATTAAGTTCAATATGACTTTATTTAGAAATTTTCAAAGCCAAAGGTGGGATCTGATCTGTTATTAAAAGAAAGTGATTTCCATATCATATATTCAGCCACTTTAGCTTCTGAATAACAGCAAGGGCAGTTTCTCTTGAGATCCTCACTCCAGCACCCTGAGCCACATGCTCGGCACCTTGCAGCAGGACAGCGCACTTCCAGCTGGGAGGCGCAGGGCGAATCCTCTCGCCCGAGTGCCCTCCAGTTCCCAAGCACACGTGAGGCGTCACTGTCAGCGCTCTGCACAGGTCGCTCTAAACACCCTTAACTTTTAATTTGGAAAAAACAGTGAAAGGATCCCTTAACTCACTGCCCGCAACGAACCCAACCACCTGTTAATTCTCAGCAACTACAAGTATAAAATACTTGAAATCTATAAGATGTTCCACATTTAATGGAACAACTCAAAAGTTAAAAAATTAGGTAAAGCAACATGTTTTAATTTCTAAAATGTTACTTAGTAAAACTTATCGAGACAAGATATGCAGCCTGTTCTTGTACCTGGTATTACAAACCTATGGCCAATATTCCAATGGTTGAAAAAACAGAATAAAGAAACCACACATATAACAGGCCCATCAGGAATGTTATGTTTTAAATTGTATTAACTGAAGCCAACATGAGGAAAGAAAAGCTCTACAAACCAACACTCAACTTTAAATGATGAGGTAGATTTTTTTTCTATATAGTAAAATGAAGATAACAAAGAACACACACAACTTCTAAATCTTTTTTTAAAAATCTCAGGTTGCAGTCCCCTTCACAAGCAGGACATTTATAGATCATGAGGCGGCGCAGTCACACTGGCAAGCTCAGTACCGCAGGTGGAGCTAGTGGGCTCGATAATCAGTCTTGGGTCAATCAAGTCTCTCCAGAAAACAGTGATCTGAGGAAAAATACAAAATACTCAGTTTCAGCACTTCATTTTGAGGTCATATAGGCTTTAGTAAGTCAAAAAATTTTAGGTTAGTCAAGTACTTTCCATTTGTACAGAATAGTCCACGAACTAGAAATCGGGGCATGGTGGCACACTCCTGTAATCCCAGCACTCAGGAGGTTCAGGCAGGAGGACCATTGTGAGTTTGAGGCCAGCCTGGACTACAAAGTGAGCTCAAGGCCAGCCTGAGCTACATAGGGAAATCCTGTTTCAAAAAGACCAAAAAAAAAAAAAAAAAGAGAGAGAATAGCTCAAGAACTAGAATAATTTAGTGCCAGGAAACTGAGTTCAATAGGATTAGCAGAATTCACCTAGAATGTAGCTAAATTTTACATCAAACATATTTCATCTTTCCTTGATTTAGAGTGTGGGTTGTAGGGGCCGGAGAGACCAGTACTGTAGGAGGTTGTAAGGCGCTGGGAGGGTTGGCCCTGTGGATCAGCGGCCTGCAGACTGTTGAGAGCTGGAGGTGGCCCAAGCTGGTGTTAGGTCACTGATGCCTTTTCAGAGGGTCTGTTCCTTCTAAAAAAAGAACTGCCTAAAAACAGAACTGCTACAACTCACCTAGAGAAAGTAAGGTGCCCTTGGTCACATGGATGGCTAGTGAGAGCCATCTAGTGTCAATACAGAGAATTACAAGCTTTCTAGTATACTTCAGGCCTCTGTTTAAAGAGAGTGGGAAGGCCACTAAGGTTTACTTTCCAATGCAGTTTTTTTAGGAACACATTTTAACAAAAAGTGGAGCTTATCTATGCAAATAAAGGACAGGATACTGGACCAACTGTGCCGAGCCTACCAAAACCCCTTAAGAAGTACTGCTCAAATAAATTCCTAAGCATATGGTCAACTTTCAAAAAGTGAAGGGAAGCATAGTCTGGTCAGGGTTTCTGTATGTTTACAAGTCAGACAAAACATGAATTCTCAGTATTGAAACTCACAAGACAATTAATACCACATCCCAAGTATGAACACCGTAAGGAAGAGCTTCTTTTTTGGAGGCATGGTCTCACTATGCAGTCTAGACTGGGCTTGAATTCACTAGGTAGCCCAGGCTGGCCTCAAACTCACAACAATCCTCCTGCCTCAGCCTCCTGCGTGCTGGGACTACAGGTGTGCACCACCATGATGGCTTGAGAGAGTATTTTCTTAAGTATAAGTCTACTGACTGCCAGGTGTGGTAGTGCACACCTGTAATCCCAGCACTTGGCAGGCTGAGGCAGGTGGATCGCCACAAGTTCAAGGCCAGCCTGGGCTACAAAGCAAGCTCAAGGCCAGCCTGAACTGCGTAGCAAGGCCCTGTCTCAAAAGGACCAAAAAAAAAAAAAAAAAGTCTACTGACTTTACAAGCCGGCCATGACCGGCAACTCTGGTAGTTTATTGTCTAAAAGGGTCTAAGCCAGATACTGTACTTCCTAAAATGGCAATTTAAAGGACAGACTCCTGCTCCTTGTCATTCTTTACACCTCTTCTGCTATAACAAGTCAGAACCACGGCGGTGGCGGTAGCCACAAGGGCACATGAGGAGACTTCTGAGGGACACTCAAGGCCTGTTTCTTGGTCTGAATCTGGTTACATGGGTGTGATTGCTTGTGAAAATTGTTCAAACCAGACACTATGTGCCCTTCTCCAGATGGTATATGCCAATAAACGGGTATAAGCTACTCTTTTCTACTGAAATCTCTCTGTAATTTTTTTTTAAATAGGGTCTATGTAGTCCAGGCTTACCTCAAATTCTCAGTGATGTTCCTGCCTCAGCCTCATGAGTGCAGGGTTACAAGTGTACCCCCATGCCCTACTGAACTATAATTTTAAGCAATTCTACCCTCTTGTTTGGGCATCTTGTCATATAGCATCTTGGGGTCCCTGATGGCACCCTGACCTGGCACTGGGCACTTGTCAATGCTACTCCACAGGCAGACTAGCTGCCCCAGGCCTCACTCCGTGACGCGTATATAAAGGCAGTCCAGGGAGCCACAGCGTCACCTCTGCAGCAGGCTATCTGGCAGAGGAGAAGGTAGAGCCAAGCAACGGCAGAGATGCAGGCCTACCTTCCTCTCCTGTATCACAGCGTACTCCACGACCTCGGTTCCATTCTCATTGTGATAAACCAAGTCAAATTTCCCAGGTTCCTTCACAGCTGAAAGCAGAAGGGAGGGAGGCAATGCAGTAAGTCACTTCTGCACAATTAAACTGTCACCGCACATGGAATTCAGATCGCTGGGAAGATAGTCACAATGAACCCAACTGCTGTCAGGCTGGGCACGTGCAGGCACACTCGGAGCACGCAGTTACAGGATGCCTCGAAGAACCCTGTCCCAGCAACAGTGGGCTTCCCGGCCGTTCATCAGAGACGCTCTTGTTCATCAGAGGAATGGGCTTGTGCTGGCACTAGTACCCCCAGAACAGAATGCGGAACCACAACATCACCCCAAAAGATAACTGTTGAAAAGGACGGTGACATGAACTGCTGCTCCCTCCTTAGAAACCACACGTCACAACCTGGAGCACGTGCTGGTCTCAGCCTCGCACTTGAGGACGGGCTCAGAGAAGACGGCGCCCGGCAGTCTTAATAACCCATGGGGAAATTATGATTAACAACCTAAAAGTTTGCAATCGGAACATAAAAAATCTTTACAAGGGAATGGCACAGATACTTACTACGCTTTACTTCTGGGGTGTCTGGAACAGCGCTCCGTGTTCTGCTGTGAAACACACCGTGCCCAGCGCGCACCCTTCCCACACCACAAGGACCCTCAGCCTCTCTTGGTGTGGTCAGCTTCCGGCATTTTATCCTTCAGGCATCCAGTACCACGAAATGGCTCTGAAAGTCTGTTTCTTTCTCACTTCATGGGATCTTTGTGAAGACCTTTTCTGATGTCACTTCTGGGAACATTTTCCGCCTCTTCACTCTTGCCGCTGTCCTCGTTCATGCGAACAGCGTGGAGAGCGTTCCCACCACTTTGCCATTTCCTCTGTGACTCCTTCAGGTCCATGTGGATGTACTTCCGGCACCTCACTCACTCTTCTCTCCCCACTGGGCTTTTGTCTTTGTGGGACAACTCCCTATCTCAGTTATCCACTTGATAAAACAAACCAAAATAAAGTGTGCACTTCCACCATCCGGGAACAGGGAGGCAGCACCCTCGCCCACGCTGTTCCAAAATGCGAGACTCTCACAAGCACTGATCTCTGCTGGACTTCGAAGGGAGCGATGTGATTGGTCAGCGATCATGACGCCCCTGACACTTACATAGTGGTTCCGCCACCTGCAGACTCACCAGCACTTCACGCAGTTACAGTGAGCACATCCGGGACTGCTGGGAGACTGATGCTATTGAGACCTGTGCAATTAAAATTCACCTCTATCACAGCTATGCAAAGAAAGGACTGCTTGTATTTTCTTTTCTTTTTTCTTTTTTTTTTTTTTTTTTTGGTCTTTTTGAGACAGGGTCTCACCATGCAGTTCAGGCTGGCCTTGAGCTTACTTTGTAGCCCAGGCTGGTCTCAAACTCACAATGATCCTCCTGCCTCAGCCTCCCCAGTGCTGGGATTACAGGCGTGCGCCATCAGGCTGCTTGTATTTCTCATACAGAGGAGCTGAGGTCATTTCACAGCATCCCCCAGAAACTAGATATCATCACTGTGAATCGCCTGACAAGCAGTCACTGGGTTGAGTCCATGGAATTTGCCCATGGTCAAACCTCTCTGTCCACTGTCTCTAAAAATGGGGATTTCTACAAATGCAACCCCATCAAAAGTTGGAAAACTGACTGATGTAAGTTACAGCTGATCATTTACTTAGTATCATGAAGGAATTTTGCTGTAAATTCTTTCTGATTTCTATTGAAATTTTCTATCTTCTACTCACTACTTCACTAAGCAAAAACACACAGAACAGAAACAACTGCTTTAAGTCTGCTCAGTGAAAAGGGGTGTCCCTGCTCTCTGGCTGGGGACCCCACAGCACACTCCAAGCTGAGCTCTCTAGCAAAGGCCCTTTTACTCCAGGCGTTCAGAACCAGTAGCAGGCGGCAGCAATCAGGGATGATGCAGAGAACTGCTGAGATAATACGCCACTGGCCAGCACATGCGAGGCCCCAGGTTTGATCCCCAGCACCACACACAGATGAGTAAAGTGGTAAGTGACAGTGTGTGTATATGCACACATCACAGTCTATTCTGCCTGAGTCAACAAAAGTGTATTCATTTAACAATGTCTTGAAAGAGATGAGTAGGTCCTACAAGTTCATCAAGTAGAGATGTTTTTCTTTTATAAACTATACCCATAATGTATGGTCCATAATTTCCAGTTTTGAGGTGTTTTTTTTTTTACCCGCACTTTTGCATTGAGCTACATCTCCGGCCTATTTGTACTTTTTATTTTGACACAGGGTCTTGCTAAGTCACTAAGTTGCCCGGGCTGGGTTCAAACTTGGGATCTTCCTGCCTCAGCCTCCTAGAGTGCCGGAATTACAGGTGTGCGCCACCGCACTTGACTAATCAAGAGGGCTTTTTGGTTTGGCCTTTTTTTTTTTTTTTTTTTGTCTTTTTGACACAGGGTCTCACTATGCAGTTCAGGCTGCCCTTGAGCTCACTAACGCAGGCTGCTCTCAAACTTAGAATGATCCTCCTGCCTTAGCCTCCTGAGTGCTGGGATTATAGGCATGCTCTACTATGCCCGGCGGATTGGCTTTTTTGAGACAGGGCCTTGCTATGTAGTTCAGGCTGGCCTTGAACTCACTATGCAGCCCAGGTTGGGTTCAAATTTGCAGTGATCCTCCTGTCTTAGCCTCCTTGGTGCTGGGATCACAGGCATGTGTCATCATGCCTGGCTTGAAGTGATTTTTCTTTTTTGGTCTTTTTGAGACAGGGTCTCACTATGCAGTTCAGGCTGGTCTTGAACTCACTTTGTAGCCCAAGCTGGCCTCCAACTCATTGCGATCCTCCTGCCTCAGCCTCCTGAGTACGTGCACCATGCCACCTGGCTTGAAGTGATTTTTTAAGTGATGCAAAAATCAAAAATTTTGCAGGGCAATCCAAATGCAAAATCTTCCAAAGGTTTTACAGAATGCCTCCCAATCTTACACAGATGACCTACCCCCATGTAATTTAACAGCACTTTTCCCATAATGTTCCTAAGTCGGCATTCTACTTAGGTTACCCAGAAGTATGTCTTTGTGCAATCAATTTTGCCAGGTTATGTAATCTTTTATAAAAGCAATGTCATTATAGTGATTAGAAGCACTAGTCTGATGGCTTTGAGAACCAATCCGACATCAGTTAGCAGACAGACACCCAAAGGAGAGGAGCACAGGCCCCGGACTGCGAGGCGCCGCTGGGCAATGGAGATCACCAACCACCAATCATGGTGGCCGAACAGAGGCCAACGAAGAGGCCTCTGTACAGGGCTGTTCAGAACCACTGTAAATATGAGGAGCCTACATTTTTGTTTGTTTCTACAAGACTCACCAGGTAAGGATGACAGGATTTCTACATCTACTTGCTGGGTCTCTGGATTGTGGCTTAATAGTTTTCCTTCCTTTCAAAAATAAAAGTTAAAAAAAAAAAAAAGTTCAAGTCAGATATCAATATGTAAAACACTGTGAACACACTAAAAAACTGACTGATTATAGACTTTAAAATGTTTAACATGATAAAATTTATGTGATATGAATTTTATCATTTTTTGGGTCATTTTGAGACAGGTTCTCATTATGCAATTCAGGCTGGCCTTGAGCTACTTTTGTAGCCCAGGCTGGTCTCGAACCTGCAAGGATTCTCCTGCCTCAGTATCCTAAGTGCTGGGATTACAGGTGTGCACCACCAGGCCTGGCTGTGATTTTTTTTTTTTTTTTTTTACAGTACTGGGGATTGAACTCAGGACCTTGTGCTTGCCAGGCAGTCCCTTATTCCACTGAGCTATAACCCCAGCCTGTGAATTTTATCTCAATAAAATATTTTCTTAGCATTCACAAGACACTGGGTTTGACCTCTCAACTATTAAATTAAAGGGTGAAAATAATCAAAACTTTGTGCCTGAGAGCTATTGTTTTCCTTCAATAAAGTCATGGCCTGTAATTCCAGCACTCGGGAAGCTGAGGCAGGAGGATCGTTGCAAGCTCGAGACCAGCCTGAGCTATAAAGTGAGCTCAAGGCCGCCTGAACTGCATAGCGAGACCCTGTCTTAAAAAGACAAACAAACAAAAAACAAATAACCTTACCTTATAGTCAGAGACATCAGGAGAATAATCAGATGTTAGTTCCAAAAGCTAAAAAAGAAGACAAACCTATGAGGACACAAATCCTCTAATGCTGCCCTGTTCCACGCCTCCCCCCTCCTGCCCCAAAGGAAAGATGCAGCCACTTCCACTTACCAAGGCTCCACAACCACCCTGAGACAGCGCTGCAGCCCCAGGGGAGGAGGGCTTTTCTGACTATGTCTTCAACACCACTTGCTGAGTGAGTTTACGCGCAAGGGAAGCTAACCTTTCTTGTTGCAATTGTTGCTGTTGTAAAATATACCTTAAATGCAATCTTTTCTCCGACTTGCGGCGCAGCTGCTAACAGCGGTAACAGACTATAGTCCTTCTTGGGTATCTCTACCGGATTCTGAAAAACAGCACCAGTCATGGGACTTGGTTACTGGGGGTGGGGGAGACCACTCAAGGGGAGTCCAGATGCAGGGAGGGAGGGCAGAGGAGGGCTGCGTGGTAAATACTGACCTGGATGATAGTCGATGAGTTTGTGACAGTCTCGTGGAGTTGCTGCTGCTTCTGATACTCAGAGTTTTTACTTAAGACACAGGACGGGGCTTGGCCTCGTCCTCGACCTCTCCCCAGCATGCCCCGACCCCTCACCCGCTTCCAGGAAACAAGGTCCTCTCCTCGCCCCCACCCTCTTCCAAAGCTGGGTGGAGGGACGGGCTGTCTGTCGTGGCTTGGGTTAGAAGGCTTCCAGCCCGGGGCAGCCGGCGTGCGTGGGGATGGCCCTGGCTCCGGGCAGGCCCTCCCTGCTAGGAGGCCAGCTATCTTGGAGACGCTGGCCCTGTGCTCGTCACCCGACTCCGAACTAGAGTGTGAACCAGATGAGGATGACGACGAGGCCCTGGCGGCCTTGGCCTTGCCGGGACTGAGGTTCAGGGCGGCTCTCGCACACAGTTTGTTGGTAGCTGCGTTCTTTATAGAGGGCCCTTCCCTTGGTAACTTGGCTGCCAGCTTCTTGGGGGAGTTCCCAGCCTCTGGCATGGCACTGCCGAGCTGATCGCTGCCTGAGCCCTGAGAAGACTCTGACTCGGAGGAGGAGGCGGAGGGACTGTCCTTGGCGCCCGTGCCGGCCCCGCCTTTCCTTCTGGCTTTGTCCACGCTGCTGCCGGCAGAACCTTTGGGGGGACTACAGTTCGGGGTGCTCCGCTCTTTTATCGCCTGTGCTTTCGGAAGCTTTTGGTTCTTGGTCTGCTTTTTACACTCACGCCTCCCCTTCTTCTTCGGTGACTTTCTCCTGGTCTCTCCATCCTCATCGTCGCCCGGGTCATCACAGGTCGCTCTGTTTCTGCGCTTGCCCTTTCTCCTCACAGGCTGGTCGGGGACAGAGCCCGGGTGCAGCGCCGAGGCCTTCTCCTCACGGACACTGCTCTCTTGTCTCTTCCAGTGCTTCTTTGAGAGAGTCTGGCCCAGTTCTGTTTCTTGGTCCTCCTCCAGCTTGGAAGGCCGCTTCCTGGCTTTCACAGGTGGGACAGGGGCATCGCCACCGTTTCTGACTAGGACAGCAAGCTCAGGAGCTTCGCTCTCTTCTAACTTGACTCTGTTAGAGTAAGAGCAAACGCTAGAGTGAGCAGATTTAAAAGCCTGTCTCCAAGATGGAGTTATCCGCTAAAGTCACCACCACCAGTGCGTGAAAGACGGCACATCCCCGATGGACCAGACTCTATTTGACAAAATGGTCTACACAGCAAAACTTATACTTCACTTCCACCTGGCCAGTTTTATTTCCTGAATGTTGACCATGCCCCAAATGTTTTATACAGTCTCTGACCTAAATACCACCCCAAAGTAGGCAGCTTTCATTTCACAGGCTGCAGAACTGCAGCGCACACAGGCACCTGGCCCGGACCCGCAGCTGGCGAGCAGCAAGAGGCATTCAGACTCCAGCGCTCTAACTTCGAGACTCACCATGGTTCTGCAATAGGCGCGGCACTACCCCTAAAGGGAGTAATCCTAATTATCTGTTTTTGTTTTGGAATATGTGTTTCCTTTTTTAAAATGAGATTTTATTTATTTTTTGTTTTGTTTTTTTGAGACAGGGTCTCACTCCATAGTTAGGCTGGCCTTGAACTTACTGTGTAGCTCAGCTAGCCTCAAATTCACAGGAATCCTCCTGCCTCAGCCTCCTGAATGCTGCAATTATACGCGTGTGTCACTACGCTTAGCTGAGATTGTATTTTTAATATGGCTAATTTTGGGAAACATGGACTCAACCTAGGAATCTCTTGACAAATAAGCAGCTAAGGAAAATGCAGACTATATAAATATGTACACATATACACATAATGGAATATTACTGGCTTATAAAAAAGAATAGCATTCTTTCATCTGCAGCAACATGAATGGAACTGGAGAATATTATGTTATGTAAAATAAGTCACCGACAGAGAGATGAGCTGCTCTGACTCACACAGAAGCTACAAGGGCAAAGAAGGGGAAATGGGAGAGTGGTTACTGGAGCAAGGGGAAGGACGGAGCAGGCGTGAGTGACTTCTAATACCCTACAGCACTATAGGATAACTACACTGACCACAATTAAGCGAGCATTTACAAATAGCTAGCGAGAGGATTTACCAACGCAAACAAATGCTAAATGTCTCAAGTTCAGGTGCCAGCTACCCTGATCTGATCCTTACACCATGTATATATACTAAACTGGGACCTACGTCCTATAAATATGTACAATAACTATGTGTCCATTAAAAACAGAAATATGTTTTAAAATAATATGAAGAGACTTTATTTTAAATTTAGAGAAATGTCACACGTTTGTGCTCTGCAGGTGCTCACAGCAGCCCACCAAGGTCCGCACGCAACAGTTTGTGATGACTGATTTTCCGAGTCACCTTGACACAGGGCTGGAGGGGGCCTAGACTTGGCTTCACATTACCCTCTGAGATGTCTGTGTGAGCGCTCTCCAGTGAGATCAGCATTGAAATTCGAAGACTAAGGAAACTGCTTCTACCCAAACCAATGAAAGCCTGAAGAAAACCACAAAGCTAAGCGGGGCTCATGTGCTCTGCCTTACCCTCACCAGTCTCCCGTCTCCAGACCCGGTCCTGGATCAGAATCATACTGTCCGCCTTCCTTACGCAACACCCTGCTGACTGACTGCAGGTCTCGGGACGTCTTAGCCTCTGCAATCATGTGAGCCAATTCCTTATAATAAATTGTGTGTAGGAGTGTGAGTGTGTGCACGCACATGCATGTGTGTGCACCTCCTGGTTGCTCTACTTCTCTGGAGAGCCCCAATATACTGATATACATTTCATCCAAATTTATTTCACCATAGGAAAGCAATTTTCTTCCCTCAACTGGCAACACCTAAGCCTGATCCGTGCAGTCTGATGACAGATGGCTTGACAGAGAGTCCTCAGTGTTGAAGAAACAGTGGGTGCTCCCAAGTGCTGGCTGAAAACACATTATACTTACAATGCACTTATATCCAGCTGTGTACCCCAAAACCGCTGCTAGCACCCTCTCACCCACCCTGAAGAGGGTGCATCCATGCACAGCTGGCTGAGGGAGATGACCAGTGACTGCTGGAGCCTCATGACCTACTGTCTCCAAAGTGAACTTCAGTTTAGGAAATATTCAGGTAGAGCCAGGGATGTAGTTCAGCGGGAGCGTGCTTGCCTACCTTGCCCAAGGCCCTGGCTTTGATTCCCAGAACTAGGAGGGAGGGAGGAGAAAAATTAAGACAGCAAAGCAAAACACCACCCAGAGAACAAAGCCTGGTTCCCAAGTCTGCTTACTTTCCAGTCCTTCTGCGGAACACGTTTCCTCTAATCATGTTCATTCCTCTACATGGATCACATCAAACACACACACAAACGAGAGTCAGTGTTGCCCTTTTACAGACAGAAGTGAATTATATGGGTAATTAGGGTTGAAAAGAAATTTGATTCCAAGGAATTTCTAAAATAGCTCTTCCACGTTTCATTCCAACTCTTTGCAGGGCAAACTGGGTAGTACCTTCAAAATGCAAGGGCAGGTCTTTAGACCTACAGTTTTGCTTACAGGATTTTGGTACACAGACACGCCCACCCGTCTGGCTTGACACCGCACCCCACTGCCTGTCAAGGTCAAAGTGACTGGCCTGTGTTCAAACCCTTCTGCCACTGTTATGAATGTTGAAAAATCACTACCTCAGCACCGCCCACCTATAAGGGTGGTAACAACAAGGACAGCTCTGGAATGCTCCGCCGCAGCACACCGCTGCAGGCCCAGCACACAGCAGGCGCTGGGCCAACTGCAGCACTCATTTTTTTTTCTTAAAACACAACAAAAGCTGTTAGTCCTCTGACAGAGACACTGATGGGTTTTTAATGAATGTGTGCGATCAATTGAAGATGAAATTCAACAAGGAAGGTTCAAGGGGGAGGCCTCGCCCTGCTGGGCCCCACCAGCTCCCTGCAGCCTCCCTTCTGCCTGGCTGAGGTTTGCAGTGGCTACATTACCACCTTCACAATTAAAAGCATAGAACAGAAAAATCCAAAATGCTAAATTTAGTCTTTTCCTATGATCTGCTCCATTCACCACTAAAGCCAGCTGTAGAGATATTTATTTATGTTTCATTTTACAGTGTGAGGCATTAAACCTCGAGGTACATAGTAGGCAAGCGTTCTACCACTGAGCTACATTCCCAGCCCTCAAAGAGATATGTTTTGCCATATGCAACTGTGCATTTGAAGCACTGAAGAATTTGCCTGGCATCATGCTGTATTATTTATAACAGCCTTCGTGTTTGTTTTTGACTTTGTTATTTTCATTATCCAGAGTATAATTCCCAGATGATTCATAAATTGAACTATAACTGTAATGAGCTAGCAGCAAGTCAGTAATTCATCAGGCAGAGGAAAGTTCAGAAAGCAAATTTAATTGGGACATAGTCCTTAACTATAGTAGTATTTAAATAGCACCTGAGCTGCAAAGAATGTAGAGCTGAACCATAAAAGGGGAAAAGGATGCTTACTTCAAACTGTTACTTGACACAGCTGTACATTACAAATAATTGACAGTGTGAAGCTCTGTATCATTTCTAATTTTTTTAATTGTCTTTAATTGTTGGACCCATCTTTTATTCTTACATCTGGTAATTGGAGCAACTTTGTTGTAAGATAACCATATGTAATATAATAACCAGTGCTAATTCCTATCATCTTGTTTTGAAATTGTGTATCATTTTTATTGTTTTTGTCTTCACTGTTGTTGTTATTGTTTTTTCTCTTTAAAAAAAAAACATAAATCACAGTGTTCCTGATTTAAGAGTGAAAAATTCCCCAGTGTTCTTAAGAACTTTTGTGATTCTGATGTACTCTACAGAAAGTAATATTCAACAACAAAGGGAGCCAGTTATAGTGGCACAGCTCTGTCATCCTCACTATTTGGGAGGCTGAGGCAGAAGACTGCAATTTAAGGTCAGCCTGGGCAACTTAACAAGACATTGTCTCACAATAAATAATCCAAAGGGCTGAGAATGTAGCTAAGTGGCAGAATACTCGCCTATCATGCCCAACCCCTGGGTTCAATCTCCAGCAGCCAAAACAGAACAAGACAAGCAAGAGAAAGCCTCAGTCACAACTCTAGGGTAATGCGTAATCAGGACAATATAACAAATCAGAATTGACATGATCACAACTCATCACCTTCCAGGGACAACTCAACCACTCAGGCAAGTCTCGATATTATTGCTCCTACACACCTCAGTATCTGGTTTTTGTTTGTTTGTTTGTTTTTTCTCTTTATGAGACAGGGTTTCACTATGCACTTCAGGCTGGCCTTGAACTCACAAAGATCCTCCTGCCTCAGCCTCCCGGGTGCTGGAATTACAGGCCTGCGCCACTACGCTCAGCAGTATCAGTATTCCCCTCCCCCTTTTGGGACAGGGTCTCGCTATGCAGTTCAGGCTGGCCTTGAGCTCACTTTGTAGCCCAGGCCGGCCTCGAACTTGCAAAGATCCTCCTGCCTCAGCCTCCCTGAGATTAAAGGTGTGCGTCACCACACCCAGCCTAGTATCAATTTTTTAAATTTCCAAAAGCATCTTTAAAATTCTTTTGTGTCCCTAGTCACAGCAGAAAAGGACCCTATTTGAGGGAACCCAAAACCCTGAGGTGAGACACAGGAAGGACACACACCTGAAGCCTCTGGGGTCATGGCAATTAAGGTGGATAACTCGCCGTTATGACGAAATCACTACCGTCCCTGCCTGTCAGCCTGGTCTCTGCACTCCACCCCAGATCAGCCCAAGGGACGTTGGGTTCGCCGCACATCTGAACATGCACAGGGAACACAGTGCCTCGCTGCATGGGGATCGGCCAGACCAAGGCTCAAAGCGCCACCGCCCTGCAGTTTAGCGGGAGAGCCGCCCCAAGTCCGGTCCGCCCACAATCAGGAGCATCCTGCCGGAGGGTAGGGACAGCACGCAGATTCCCAGGTCACGACCCCGGCGTGCGCAGGTGCGTCCCCCCCCCCCGCCCGCCGCCCGCCGCCCGCCGCCCGCCGCCCGCCGCCGCGCGCACCTGAGGCAGTCGTTGTCCCTCACCAGGCGCGCGCTCTCGGCGGGAGGCAAGAGCCCTCCATCCAGGTAGAGGCCAAGGAGGGCGCCAGAACTGAAGCCGAAGCGCTGGCGGATGAGACTGATGAGATCCGTGATGACTCTGCAGCTGTTCAAGTCTACTAGAAGCCAGAAGACAGTACAATGAGGGGTGACTGGCGGCGGGTAGTCAAATTGAAGCCGTAGCCTAACCATCTCGGCCGGTGCCATCTTGCTCGTGTTCAACGGAAGCCGAGAGAGACCAAGGGGCTTGCGAGAAGCAGGTTCGGACGGCACGCCCCAGGAGCCTCTGATGTGTGCCCCCTAGGGGTAGCGAGGGGCTACTACACGCTTTGTCCCCTGAGAACTTGGAGCGTGGTGAACTCCTGTTCACGACAGGGCTAGGGAAGATTATGAATGAAATCTTTTTATTCCTTTCCTATCGTGAACTGTGTGGAGTCCGAATTTCGGCAAGTCGCTGTGATAAATGTCTACTAAGATATTTGCTCACGTATGAAAAAGTTTTTAAATGATCCCTTTGAACATAGTTTACTTTATCATACAGTTGCAAAAGATGTAATTTCTAATGTATCGTCAGTATTGACATTTTAAAATAAAAACATTAATCACTCTTCTACATGCATCCAGTGGAATATAAATACCTTGGCCCTTTGCTACCCACCACCATTCTTTTTTCTTTTGGAGACAGAGTCTCACTATGTAGTTTAGGCTGGTCTTGAACTCACGTTGTAGCCCAGGCTGTCCTCGAACTCGCAGCTATCCTCCTGCCTCAGCCTCCCAAGTGCTGGGATTACAGGCGTGCGCCACCACACATGGCCTACTCACTTAGAATATACTAAATCCTTTTATTCTGATTAATTTTAATTTAGGTAAGCAAATCAGAAAAGTACATCACTTGTGTTACTCTTAATATAATGTCTTTTGTAATAGAATTTCTGTTTCTCTTGTAACACATTGTTATGGTTGATACATTGTGTCAACTTTGGGAATCTGGAGGTTTAACTGAGTGACTCAGGAGGAAGCCAGAGTACTTACTTTGTATACATCCTGAGCCTGTGGAAGAGGAGGGCATGGAGACTGTGTGAGAGCTACACACCCCCTGGGTGGGGGTAGGCTGTTTACAAAGTAAGGGAAGAGAAGAAGCTGCTTGCAGCCATTCGTCCCTTTTGCTCTGCTTGCTTTGCTGTGCTCTGCTGCCATGAACAGTTTGCCCTCTGCCATGTGCCACTCTGCCTTTGAACCAGCCAAGTATGGACTGAAACCTCCACAAACTAAGCTAAATAAACCTTTGCTTCCTTCAATTTGGGTGTTGGGTATTTTGTCTCAGCAACAAGAGATAAGTAACCAAGACACACATATTAACTCCTTTAATTTCATGACAAAATATAAATTATGAAGTATATCCTCATTTAGAAAATTTTAAAAACCCAAGATCACCAGCCTAGCAAATGGTAGATAGCTGGCTATCAGTAGGTACATTGAAAAAAAATTATTTTTGCCTGGTGTAGTGGCACAGGCCTATAATCCCAGCACTTGGGAGGCTGATGCAGGAGAATCCCCTTGAGTTCCAGGCCAGTCTGAGCTACATATAGTGACTTCAAGGCCAGCCTGCCTTGCATTAGCAAGATTGTGTCTCAGAACAACAACAAAGCTTTTTAAGTTTTCTTTTCCTGTGAGTCTCATCCTTTAGGTCTTCCAGGTTGAATTACCATTACTATTATTAATAGCACAAAATTGATAAAGATAGCATAAGAGGTAATTATCCATAGATGACATAGTTATTAAACATATAAAGTAAAACGGTGCCTTTTTTTTTTTTAGTTAGTCCAAGTATCTATAGATGAATATGAGTACATGAGACAGGGCTCCAAATCAATCATAAACCTATTTTGTAGATGTAAATTCCTGCAACGATTTGTTCCTGGTAGTAAGTAGACAAGAATGGAAGGATTTACGTTTTTGACAGAGTCCATCACATCCTTACTCCTTCCAACTGATGTTCTAAAGTCCCAGAGCTCTAGTTTAGAAAACGATGGTCAGCGCTCGGCCGCCAGCAGCTCAGGTTCTTGTTCCAGGGTGCCAAAAGCAACCGACTGGGAAGCACCTGACTTTCGAAAACAGAGCGTTGGGGCTGGGGCTAGGGCTCAGTGGTAGAGCTCTTGCTTTGCATGCACAAGGCCCTGGGCTTGATCTCCAGCACCACAAAAAAACAAGCAAACCAAAAGCCCAGCTCACTGACTTTCTCGGTGTCTGGGAAGGCGTGAGTGTTGAAGTGGAAGAAAGTGAATTCATAGGTCAGTGGTACAGCACCTGCGAGTGTGCTTGTGGGAACTCCAGCCTCTCGCCCTGCCAGGCTCTTCTGAACCAGCACTTATTAAATGGTGGGACCATTCTGCCCAAGCTAAACTGCATGCAAAAGGAAACAGCATGCTTTTGATGTGGGCCACACACATTCCTTCCCGATGGCCTGTCACGCTTTTGTCGCTTTTCTTGGCATTCACATACACAGGGGTCCTCAGTGGGAACTGGGAGGGCTTTCTGTGAGGGCCAAAGTAGTGGACCATGTCAAATTGGCTCCTGTAGTGCCTAACTGCCCAGGCGCAGCACAGGTGCTCCTGGGACATAAACAAAGCTGACCCAGAGGCTGACCCAGAGAAAGCCTTTCTGGGGTTCTTGTTTTGCTCAGCTGTACCTTTCACCCCCAACAGCCCTGCAGCTCTCCTGCAAGGTATCAAACACTCTTAACTTTTCTGTCCTGCTGACCTGCTGGCTTGTTCTTTTACTGCCCACAGTGCTGGCCTTCCAGGCACTGCACCACACGTGACGGGAGGCTTTAGTGAGACTTAAGTGATTATCTTCTGTTTAGAGGTGCCTGGTTAGGGGCTGGGGATATAGCTCAGTGGAATAAGTGCTTGCCTGGCAAGCACAAGGTCCTGAGTTCAATCCCCAGTACCGCAAAAAAAAAAATAAAATAAAATAAAATAAAAAATAGAGGTGCCTGGTTTACAGAGCTCAGATTTGAGACAAGGGGGGACCAAAATGATAATTCTATGAAACTGGGGGTTGTGGGGCTTAGTATTATTCCGTTGGCTAAGATCAAAGAGCTATCTACCCATGACACATGGACAAAGACAGTTGTGAGCTGTTGTATGTAAACTGATTAGCAATTTACTTAATTTTTGGTACTAGGACTTGAACTCAGGACCTTAAGCTTGCCAGGCAGGAGCTTGCCCCTCTGAGCTACATCCCCGGCCCTTATTAGTAATTTAATTTCATAGTCAAAAAATCAGTTACAAACATGCACTTGGCAGAGTTGGGAGGGTCTATCAACAACTAAAAACTGCAAAGCAACAGAGGGGCCTACAAACTCTGGCCTTTCCAAGGTCACTTAGAATGACCTCTAGTGCTTTCTCATCTGCCCTACTTTTTGGTCCTCACTCACCCTGGTCAAGCACATTCATAATCTGCCCCTGCGGTGAGTCGGTCTGGAGGGCTTTTTTTTTTTTTTTTTTTTTTTCCGGTACTGGGGATTGAACTCAGGACCTTGTGCTTGCCAGGCAGGCGCTTATTCCACTGAGCTATATCCCCGGCCCTGGAGGGCTTTGTTAGACGATTTCACATCACCGCTATTGGCCTATTTGAGCTGTGATCCATCCATTTTCCCTGAGGGAGCAGAAAGTCTCATGACTGAAACACACATCTGGCCGTATGCTGCCTGCCTAGGCTCCTGCCTGGATACACAGTGTTTTTAATAAATCCTAAATGGCAGCCAGGTGTGGTGGCACACGCCTATAATCCCAGCACTTGGGAGGCTGAGCCAGGAGGATCACTGCGAGTTCAAGACCAGCCTGGGCCACAAAGTGAGCTCAAGGCCAGCCTGAACTGCACAGCGAGACCCTGTCTCAAAAAGACAAAAAAAAAAAAACCCACAAAAAACCAAAACACAGTTCCAGCAATCATAAACTAGTGCCAAAGAAAAATGTTAGTGTTGCACTAAGAACAGAAGCCTGGTATGGAAGGCCAGATAACAGAGCACCCACTGATAGCCTGACGCACTCCACAACACTCAGAACTGGCCCATCATTTGGTGATGCTTAGTTATGGGAGAATTCTGGAGCTGTCTTGCTTGGTCCTGGTCTTTGCTTAAGTCACCAAAAGCTTCTGCCCTGGAAACAATATTGACTTAGAAAATAGGTGAACTGCTTTGAGCTGGTGAGCATAGGTGAACTGGTGCATTTCCCATCAAATGTTTTTTTTTTTTTTTTTTGTCTTTTGAGACAGGGTCTCACTATGCAGTTCAGGCTGGCATTGAGCTCACTTTGTAGTCCAGGCTGGTCTCAAACTCGCAGTGATCCTCCTGCCTCAGCCTCCCCAGTGCTGGGATTACAGGGGTGCGCCACCATGCCTGGCTTCACATCAAATGTTAAGACTTTTTTTTCCTATTTCTTTTTTTTTGGTACTAGGAATTGAACTCAGGACCTTGCCCTTGCCAAGCAAGGCACTGTGCCACTGAGCCATATCATTGGCCCAAGACATTTTAAAAATAGGCTTTGCCTGGGCGTGATGGCATAGGTCTGTAATTCCAGTGCTGGGAAGGCTGAGGCAGGAGGATCAACACTGGCTACATAGTGAGTTCAAGGCCAGCTTCAACTATATAGTAAGACCTTGTGTCAAAAAATGTCTTTAAAAATCTACCAAAAGGAGGAGGGAAAAGTAAGAAATACATAAAAAATTTAAAAAAAAATCTACCAGGAACTGGGTATGGTCATGCATGCCTGTAATCCTAGTACTTGGGACGCTGAGGCAGGAGGATCCTTATGAGTTCAAGGCCAGCCAGGGCTACAAAGTGATTCCAAGGCCAGCCTGAACTAGAGTGCAGCCTTATCTTAAAATATATACATAAAAAAAACTACCAGGAGTCTAATATTACTTTTTTTCCTAGTTAATTTTTATCTTTTTCATGTGTTTTGGTTGTTGTTTGGTTTGTAGCCCAGGCTGGCCTTGAATTTATAATCCTGCCTCAGCTTCCCAAATATTGGGATTTCACACATGTGCAACCATGCCCAGTGTTTTCCTAAAGTTTTTCAAATGTATAGAAAGTTTGGGAAAAAAAAAAAAACTTTACTGTGAATACCCCCACCCCCTACACTGCACTACTAGTATCTTACTCTGACAGGTTTGTCATTATATCTATTCATTTTTTTGTGATGTTGGAGCAGAGGTGGGGTAGGGGTGTGGGGGGGGGTGCTAAGGATTGAACCTAGCAATTGTGCACTGAGCTACATCCCTAGCCCTTTTTATTTTCTATTTGGAGACAGATTCTTGCAAAGTCCCTAAGTTTCCCAGGCTGGGCTCAAATTTAAAATCCTCCTGCCTCTGCCTCCCAGGGTGCTGGGGTTATAGGCATGTGCCACCATGGCTAGTTTATTCATTCTTCTTTCTAATCATCGGCCCATCTATTTTAGATACTAGTTGCACTTCAAAGAAAATTGCTGACTTTGATACACTTCCCCTAAACACTTCACCACACATATCACTAACTAGGGAAAGTTTTTGTTAACATTTTTTCCTTTTGAACTAAAATTGTCATATTATGAAGTGCACAAATCTTAAATTTGTATTTGCTGAGTTTTGACAAATGCATATGTCTGTGTAACGCAAACCCTCATCAAAACGTTCATTACTATCACCGTAGGAAATACCCTCCCCACTCCCCACCCAATGCCTGCCCCAACCTCATGGACAACAGAATTTCCAGCTGGTTTTACTGTGTGTTATAAGGTGTTTCTCTTGCTCTGGCTTGTACCTGAAGCTTCACTACTAAATGTAAAACCACACCATGACTTAAAAAAAATAATTTGCAGTTATATAGTAACATTTGTAGTCCTTTGTACAATAGTATCATTGCTAATTTAGAGCAATACTGTCAACTCTGAAGGACATTTTATGCAAAACTGTTTGTTCTAGCATTATTTTTTAAATTTTTTTTTTAAACTAGGTTTCCCTATGCAGTTCACGCTGCCCCTAAACTCACTATGTAGCCCAGGTTAACCTGGAACTCCATGTGAGTCTCCTGCCTCAGCCTCCTAAGTGCTGGGATTACAGGCGTGTGCCACCACAACCCACCTTCTGATGTTATATATGCAGGGAAGAATTGAAAGCCATGCGAAATTGCAGCCACTGTGGAAAGGCTGTGTGTGAGGCACTACTGACACAGGACCACCCTGAAGCAATAGTTTAGGGTAGTGTTCACTACATAATTGTCTCTTTTTTGACTTTGAGTAAAGCTGTAACGTGTGTGTATGTGCGTGTACGATACTGGAGACTGAACCCAGGGCCTCACGTCTGCTAGGCAGGCACTCCACAGCTGAGCTATAGCTCCAGGCCAAGGTTGTAACTTCTAAGTATCCTCCGAACCAGTGCCCAGGGACGACCCTCTGAGAAAGGTGCTATAGGGTCTCATCTTCTGGGCACCCGGGCTGATCCCCCACCCCATGCTGAAGCTGGAGACAACCTGGATTAGTGTTTTATAAAATCAAAATTATACACACACACACATACACACACACACACACACAGAGAAAATATAAGCCAGGGGTGGTGGCACATGACTGTTGTATGTTTGGTCCTGTGTCAGTAGTGCCTCATACACTTAGCCATTCCACAGTGGCTGCTGTTTCACATGGCTTTCAATTCTTCCCTGCATATGTAACATCAGAATCCCAGCACGTAGGAGGCTGAGGCAGGAGGATCACTTCAAATTTGATGTCACCCTCAGCTACATAGTGAGTTCAAGCCCAGTCTGAGCGGCATAGTGAGACCCTATCTCAAAAAACCAAAAAGGGCGGGGGGTAAATCTATCATATCTGTATTTCTTTGGTTTTTGTGGTTGTCTTTTTTGAGACAGGATCTCGCTGTTCAGTTCAGGCTGGCCTTGAGCTCACTTTGTAGCCCAGTCTGGTCTCGAACTTGCAATGATCCTCTTGCCTCAGCCTCCCGAGTGCTGGGATTAGGGGCGTGCACCACCACCCCTGGCCATATTTGTATTTCTATGTCCGGCTTATTTTGCATAGAATGATGCGTTCCAGATCCACCCGTTTCCCTGTGACATGGTTTTATTCTTTCTGTGGCTGAACACTGCTCTGCCGTGTGCACACGTGTACAGCACCCGTGCTTTACCTGCTCACCTGTGCTGGGCACCTGGGCTGATCCCACACCCTAGCCGCTGTGAGCAGAGCGTCCGGGAGCGCGGGTCTGCAGGCCTTTCTGCAGCGTGCTTTTCCCCTCTTCTCTGTCTTTCTCTTTCCACCTTTCTTTCGCCAGACGGCCAGCAGCAGGTCGGCAGGGCAGGGGTGAGGCTGTGGGGCAGCAGGAGGAAGGGAGTCCCGTACATGCACTTTGTGTTCTTTCTGTTTTGTGCTTTTGGGCTTTGCTACACGCACATTTGAAACACTAGAAGAAACTTGATCCTTAATATAGTTCTTATTGTATCTCATTTCCCAGCTCTGGAAGGAGAGTCACACACACACACACACACACACGCACACACACACACATACACACACACACAGCCACCTACTTTTTCTTTGCTCCCTTCCCAAATCTCCACTTTAGTCTTTATTTTATTTATTTATTTGGTCTTTAAAATGACTGAAGATAGTGTAACAATATAGAATAATGTTGATCACAAATTGTCATAAAAGAAAAAAAAAATTTATTACTGTTTTCAAAAAGATTAAGGAGCAGGGGCGGGGCGTGGTGGCGCATGCCTGTAATCCCAGCACTTGGGACGTGAGGCAGGAGGTATGCTTAGAGTTTGAGGCCAGCCTGGGCTACAAAGTTGTTGGTCTATTATCCGTTTCTGCCCAGGGTGAACAGGTCCCCAAAACGAGGTACCCACGGATGAATAAAAAGAAGAAAAAGAAATACACGAGCGATAATGTCCTGGGATCAGGGGGTTACAGTTCTCCAGACTGCAGCCCCAAATCACCTTTTCCATAACCTTTTATTGAGATAAAACAAAAGAGGCACCCAGTTTTAGCAAACACAATACAACTCAATTACCATAGGCATGAGACCTGACTAGACAGCCATCCTGTCAACATTCCTTTTCTACATAACACAGCAAAACATTTAGTGTTGGTGCCAGGGCTTACAAAGCTGTTTGTTAGACTTCCTCCAAAACACAACAACCTAGGTCCGGTTATACCTAAGGCAATACATTGAAAGATTAACTAAAGAATGCCCTTCTCCACACAAAGTCAGTTCAAGTTCAGCCTGAACTGCATAGTGAGACCCTCTTTTTTTTTTTTTGTCTTTTTAAGACAGGGTCCCACTATTCAGGGTCCCACTATGCAGTTCAGGCTGGCCTTGAGCTCACTTTGTGGCCCAGGCTGGTCTCAAAGTTGCAACGATCCTCCTGCCTCAGCCTCCTGAATGCCAGGGTTACAGGCATGTGCCACCCTGCCTGGAGAGACCCTGCCTCAAAAAGACAAAAAAAAAAAAAAAAAGATTAAGGGAGCAGAGCAGGGCATAGTGGTACATACCTGTAGTCACAGCACTCAGGAGGCTGAGGTAGGAGGATTGCCATGAGTTTCAGGTCATAGCAAGTCCCTGTTTTAAATAAAAGGTGGGGTCGGGGGAGACTTGGAAACATATCCCAAGTGTCAATAATGGCTAGGTACAATCTAAAATGTTTTCACATTTCCAAAATGTTCATAATATATATAATTATATTTTTTCATTATGTATAATTTTAAAAGAGAAATAATTTGTTGTTGTTTGAGATAGGGTTTTGCTGTGTAGTTCAGACTGAACTACATATGTAGCCTTTGAACTCATATGTAGCCCAGGCTGGCCTTGACCTCATGACGGTTCTCCTGCCTCAGCCTCCCGAGTGCTGGGATTATAGGTGTGCACCACCACGCGCAGCAGACACAGTGATTTTTAAACCACCACTCCTTTCTGTTGGAGGGGGCAGAGGTAGGCGAGGCAGGGTGGGCAGTGGTTATTTCTCTGTAGTCTCTCAATTTAGTCGCATAATTGGAGTTAAATAAATGCATTAGCCTGCTGTGATGGCACACATCTGTAATTCCAGCACTTGGGAGGCTGAGACAGGACGACTGCCGCGAGTTCAATGCCAGCCTGGGCTGCAAGGTCAGTTTAACGCATAACTACAAAGCAAGACTTATCGATCTCTAAAACCAAACAAGCAAAACATAAATTAATGCATTAAATGCCTCCCCACTGCATCTCCCTGTTAAAAGGGAGAGAATGACATAATCAGGCCAGTGAACTGCCCCAGCGCTCGAAGGAGTCCTGGTCTTCCTGGCCCAACACAGCGACCGCCAAGCCTCCGGGTCCGCGTAGGCCCCGCCCCTGACCCGCTGCAGCCAGTCCCGGCCCGACCTGGCCCCGCCCCTCCCCGCCCCTCCACAAGGCCCCGCCCACGCTCCACCGTCACGTGACAGGCTCGGCTCCAGCCTGTGGCGGTGGCTGCAGCGCGGTATTCGCCATGGAGCTGGCGCCGCGGAGCTCTCTGGTGTCGCTGTGGCTGCTGCTGTTCCCGCTGCTCCTGGGCCTCAGCGCGGGTAGGTTTTCCAAAAGGCACACTAGCGCCGGGTGCTTCCTTATGTCTGGGGGTGTGTGTGTGAAATTTTGTTCGTGGCTTTGTATTTTTTAAAAGCAAATTTTTTTTTTTTTAAACACATTTCTGCCCTGGTTCTTACCTTGCTTAATTCATGTTGCTTTTAAACCTCACACTTCTTTTTTTTTTTTTTTTTACTCCAAGTGCCAACGTGGACTACACAGTGAGACTCTGTCTCAAAAAACAAGCCCAAAAAACCCCACAATAACAACAACAAAACAGGATTCGGGGAAACTGCTGATGAGTGTTTTCAGTCGTCATGCGGCAGACTGGCTCCTGGTTTGAATCCAGAATTGAGAATTCCAGGGAGCCCCAGACTTGCCGTGTGATCTCAGCCAAGTTGCTCAGCAGTTCTTGTTAGTAATATAGGGTTATCTGGCTCTCTAATTTGTGCTTGGAACATGTGAAGTAAGCTGCCCCCCACATTTTAACAGTGGGCGCTGCGAGGGAAGGGGCGAGAGCCAGGGATTAGATTAAGAGGGTGGATTAGTGTGAACCTTGACAGTTACTTTTCGTTGTTTTTGTTTTTTGAGACTCACTACGTAGTTCAGGCTGGCTTTGAACTCTGCGTAGCCCAAGTTGGCCTTGAATTTGCCTTGATCCTCCTGCCTCAGCCTACCGAGCACTGGGATTACTGGCATTTGCACCACTGCTGGCCCTTATTTTGGAGGGACTCCAGCCTTATCTGTCATTTTCAAGAAGACTGTAATCTCTTGTGACTATAGAACCTTGTAGTCATATCTGTAATTTACTAGCCATTCTGTTTCACTTCCTGGTTTTCTTTTTCTTTTATTATTATATTTTTTTTCTGACTAAAGAGGCTTGAAATGTGAGGAAGTAGAAGGCAGAAAACTCACTCTTCAGGTCCTCTGCCCATCATCTTTTGTCTTCTTTTGACTGGTCTCACTATGCTACCCTTACAGTCCTGCCTCAGCCTTCTGCTGGGCTACACCATTTGCCACCACACCTTGCCTATCGTCTTAATTTTGTTTTGTTTTTTGCCTTTTTGAGACAAGATCTCGCTTTGCAGTTCTGGCTGGCCTTGAGCTCACTTTGTAGCCCAGGCTGGTCTCGAACTCACGACGATCCTCCTGCCTCAGCTTCCCGAGTGCTGGGATTGCAGGAGTGCACCACCACACCCGAGTCCATCTTTATTTTTTTTGAGACTAGTCTGCTGTGTAGTTTAGGCTAGCCTTGAACTCAGCATGTAGCCCAGGCTCACCTCTTAACTCATGGCGATCCTCCTTCCTCAGCCTCCCAGTGCTGTGATCACAGACATGCACCAACACATGGGGCTCTTGCTTATCCTCTTTTGGGAAATGTTTTCAATTAGCAATAATTGCTCCTCGGATAAACCTCACTGGCTATGATACTGCCACTGCCCAAAGCTTATCATCTTTGAATTATCTGGTGGTTTTTGAGGAAAAAAATACTATCATTTGTATGTTACTTCAGGAAAGGGTGGCATAGCAAATGTACTTAACCTGAGGTGGGTGTGGAGGTACATGGCTGTCATTCCAGCTGTGATTTCAGAGGCTGAGGCAGGAGGATTTTGAATTCAAATCCAGTGTGGGCTTCTTACCAATACCCTGCCTCAGACAAATAAAAAGTATTTAACCTGTCTTCTTCCAGTACGTATTTTGAAGATGTTAGAAAAGTTAGCTAAGAAAAATTGCAGTTGGAGATCCCAATTTAAAAAAAAATCCTGGCCAGTCATGGTGAGGCACACGCGTAATCCAGTACTCAGGAGGCTGAGGCAGGAGGATTGTTGCGAGTTCGAGACCAGCCTGGGCTACAAAGTGAGCTCAAGGCCAGCCTGAAATGCATAGCGAGACCCTGTCTCAAAAAAAAAAAAAAAAAAATTCACAGAGTTGGAAAAGTTGTAGAGCACTTGCTCTGTCTATGGAAGGCCTTGGAGTTAGATCCACAGCACTGCAAAAGCCAGAACAACAGAAACATGACAGAAAGGTACAGAGGAGAAAGCGGAAGCCCCAGCTTGCGATGGCACTGTTCAGTTTGGCTTCTTTTTTTCTTTCTCCCCACCATATATTGGGGCAGGTAAATTGCCCAGAATATAAAATATTTTCAGTAGGTTGCGTGGCCGTCTCTGCGAGGCTTGGAATCCAACTGGATGTCAGACCAGACCTTCCCTAGGGAAATGACCATGAGCTTGCGTTCCAGGAGCTGTCATTGACCGGCCGGCAGAAGAGGGCAAGGAAGTATGGGACTATGTGACTGTCCGGAAAGATGCCCACATGTTCTGGTGGCTCTATTATACCACCAACCCCTGCAAGAACTTCTCAGAGCTGCCCCTGGTCATGTGGCTTCAGGTAAGTACCTACCGGCCTCAAGTTGAGGCCCCCATCTGCCACCGCTCTCACCTCTTTCCTTGTTCACAACTCGGTGGGGAGGGACTGACTGTATCTAGCCGCCAGGCCCGGGGCTCTGGCACCCTTATAAGGGAGGCTGAGGCTAGGGTTCGGCCGGCCTGCTGAGTTACCGAGGAAAAGGGTCTGTCTAGGCTTTGGCCTCCGTCTTTTTATGCTGAGTCCAGATAGTTGCAGGAAAACTTCACCGAAGCTGCCAGTAAAATATTTGACTCTGTACCGGTGGAAACTGTTTTGAAAAGCTCCAAAGCAAGGACTGAGCCCCTCAGTCCCCCTTCTCCCACAGCCCCGTCTTGGACCTTAGGGTCTTGCCCCACAGAGACTCCTCTGTGGCAAGAACTGCTGCCGGCCTTTGGTGTGTGTCTTATTGTGAGCACCAGGCATCAGCCCTCTCCCTAAGTGACTTTGGGTTTCCCCTCTGAGGTCTGATGGAGGGCAAGCAGCTGTGTGAACTGTTTAGGGACAGGCAGGGATCCTTCCTGCATTTCTGAAATATCTGTCTGGGGCTATAGGCGTTGGCCACCCACCTCAGGGAGAAGTAGAGGAACAGGAATTTGTGGGCAGAGCCCAGCAGGGGCTCCAAGTGGCTCACTAATAACTAGCCACCCTGGTACTCACCCCTGTGGATGCAGCCCCAGGCTTTTACCTCCCCGCCTTGCTGTAGACTTCCTGCTGAGCTAGAGTGCCGAGGGAGGGTTTCTGGGAGGGACCTTTCTCTCTTAGGGTCTTCACATGACCCTCTTCTGGGGCCTTATGTGTGGCTGGCTCAGAGGCTGTGAGCAGGAGAACACTCAGAAGCCCACCGTGGCGGCGCATGTCGGGCCGCTGGAGATGAGCTGCGGAGCGGTTGTGAGGAAGAGAGGGGTATGGATGAACCGGGCCGGCTGGGCAGAGACCTGGTTTTCAGAGTCATTTCAATCACTGTCAGCCCTGGCAGGACACTTACCTCCTCAGGGCCTTCCTTTTCTAAATCAAGGGGAATTCGTTGGTCTTCAAACTTTCAGTTACTCAGCAGGACTCTTTTTTTCACGTCCAGTGAAATCCCACATTTGGTAGCTCCAGCAGAGCAAAGCAGAAGTGCCCACGCTGGGGTGGGTCAGGGTCCTGTGTCCTATGCATGTGATTTCCTCTTTGTCCCTGGCTGCCCACGGGGCTCTTTCCTGGCTTTCCAGAAAACAATTTGGAGAAGCACCCGATTTCAGAAGTTGCGATCTGTTCTTTGGTTAAGTGCAGCATTGTTTAAACTGAATTAGTACCCTGTGTTTCGAAACCAGGACATTTCCTTCCTCTTAGCAAAAATTAGGAGGTCTAGCAACTTGGGACCTAACCTCAGTGTCCTCAAAGCTGCGTAAGGCAGTGTCCTCTCAGAGAGGACAAGGGCTCTGGGGGAAGAGGAGCCTCTACTCCCATCTGGTTTTCTCTGCTCCTTACTGGCCTCTGCCTGAGCCTGGAGGTCATGTGGTTTGTGACCTGCAGTTAAGTTAACCTTTGAACTGAGACACTCTGTGAAGCTGAGGATCTGAAGACACAAAATCTCTCTTCTCTATTTCCCCAATAGGCCTAAGGGGAAAGAAAACAATTGCTTGCTATGCGGAAAAAAACGAAAGAGCGAAAGAGCGTGTTGGCCCATGCTTGTAATCCCAGCACTCAGCAGGAGGCTGAGGCAGGAGGATCATTATGAGTTGGAGAGGAGCCTGGGCTACAAAGTGAGCTTAAGGCCAGCCTGAGCTGCATAGGGAGACTCTGTCTCAAAAAGACAAAAAAAAAAAAAAAGAGAAACAATTAAAAATTAATTCAGGGCTGGGGATATAGCTCAGTGGAATAAGCGCTTGCCTAGCAAGTGCAGGGTCCTGAGTTCGATCCCCAGTACCGCAAAAAAAAAAAAAAAAAAGCAGTATTATAAAAATTAATTCAGATTAGAAGGAGATGTATTTTAGCAGCCTACCAAGGGTTCATGCGCCAATTTCTGGGTGGGGTGGGGGACTCTTTGAGAATTGAGACACACTTAAGTTGTGAACCGTGCAGCAAGCTATTTTTGGCAGCCTTTCAAACCACAGAAGCATTTCATTTGGTCCACTGACACATTTACCATCGTCCTGAGTTCCCAGGGAGCCCTGGGCTCCAGTAATAACCCCTCCGAAAGCTCTGGATAAAAGATTTTGCAGTGCTTTATTTATTTATTTATTCAAATAATCAGCTAGAACAGAAGCTTCCTCCTGCCACTTTCTCCTTGCGGGGGGGGGGGGGGGGACACCTGCTGCCACTAGCGCTTCTCTGAAGCAGCCTGGGAGTGGGATTTCTCCCACAAAGACCCAGGCCCTTAGGGTTCTCCGTTTCCCTTTTGCTTTGATCTTGTCCATCCTGTTAGGCTTCCGTTGTGGGCGTGTACTTGGTTTTCATTTATTGTAGATTGCGTGTTGCTGTCTGAGCCTTTTCTGCTGTTGCCGTGTAGTCTTCCATAGTTCGCGATTCCAAAGGGCACCCTCATGCATCCTGCAGATGTGACTTACTAATCCATTGCCCTCTTTTGCGACTGTGGAGTTGTGCCCTTACTGTCTGGTGTTGCTGTAGATGGCTCTCTGGTGAGAGTCTCCAACACAACTGGTTTGTGAACTTTGCACCCCTGTGTTAGGAAATCTCAGGCTCCCCTTCAGCCCAAAGTAGTAGAGCCTCTGATTTTATCAGGCCGGCGCAATTATGCCAGAGAAACTCCTCTCCCGTGACTGTCTCCTGAAGAGCTTCTTCACACAACCAGAAGGGCCACCCTACCTGCTTTGTTCCGTCCCTTCCTTTCTCTCCCCTCCCAGCCTGGCTGGTCAGAGCCATAGAACATCTTTCTGTCATGCTTTGGGGTATGTCACACCAAGGTTAAGTCCAGGACCCTGCCTCTTCCCCTGCCCCTAGATGTCCACAGTTCCAGGCACTCCTGCTGGGGACTTGCACGTTTACTGTTATGTATGGGTCCCTTTGTGGATCCTCAGAGGCTCAGAAGAGAGAGGCTCCCATTTTTGCTGAGGAGAAAAGGCTCACAGGCCCAGGGTCTTGGGAGAACCCCTAATGGCTGAGTTGCCACATCCCCGGCTGGCCTTACTGCCCTTTCATGGGAGAGGGGTCAGATGAGATGTTTCGGAAGCTCTCTTCTAACACTGAAAATCGAAAGGTCCGCATCCGGCCGAGCCAAAGGCACAGCATCAGAGGTAGGAAGGTTCCCTGGAGGGCCTTAGCCGCCTGGGTCCTTTCAAAGAGAAGGACTTGAACAGCTGCGGGGGGAGCTAGGTGGTGTTCACCAGAGAAGTTGGGTCTTCTGTACAGGGCAGCCCCGCTGTCCCCAAACCATAAATGGTTTCTAGTAAATGAGGTCACCCTTGTAGCAAATAAGATTGGACAACATTTTCTCAGGGTTTTTGTCTCATTTGCTTTCTCTCTTGCACAGGGTGGTCCCGGTGGTTCCAGCACTGGATTTGGAAACTTTGAGGAAATTGGACCCCTGGATAGTGATCTGAAACCACGAAGAACCACATGGGTACCGTGAGGCCATCCCCCAGCTGTACCTGCCCAGTAGCCTCTCAGGCCAGGCTCCACCTGGTCCTGCCCAGCAGGGGTGGGGCCGCAAATCTAGCAACCCATCTGGCCCACCTTTCCTGAGGCTTTGGGCCCCTGTCTTCTCGGGCCAGCTTCTCCCTGAGCTCTCGGGACAGCTTATCCAACTGGCGTTTCCTGCCTTCTCCCTCTGCCCCCAGAAACCTGCTCTGGCGCGCACCTTGGGGCCCTGTCCTTCCAGCAGCCTCACCCTTCTCACTTTACTTCCTTGCCAAGCTCACCCTTGGCTCCCCACTCAGCCCCTGCTACCAGAGGCGCGGAACCACAAACTTGCTAGTTGGGCTCTTGCACAACCGAGGCTCCTGCAGGCCTCTGTCACCTTTGCTGTGTGACCCTGCTTGCCCTCAGCAGCAGCTGTCCCGGGAGCATCCCCTCCCGCTCTCATTCCTCGAGCTCACCTGTGGGGTCTGTCTTTGTGTATCTTCTTCTTCCTCTGCTTGCTGGTTGGCAGCAGTAGCAGAGGGCCCCACTAGCTGGCCCCCGGGCCCCCCAGATCTAAGGGCAGGGAAGCTGAGGCAAACAGCCTGAGTGAAGAGTGAGGAGCCCAGGGTCCAGGCCCGGTCCTGTCCTGCTGTCACCTGTCCAACCTTGTGACCTTGGACAAGCCCTGGCCCCTTTCTGGGCTAAGATTTCCAGACCTCTAAACAACAAAGCTGGGCTGGGCATGGTGGTACAAGCCTATAATCCCAGTACTTGGGAGGCTGAGGCAGGAGGATCCCTGTGAGTTTGAGACCAATTTGGGCTACAAAATGAGCTCAAGACTAGCCTGAACTGCATAGTGAGAGCCTGTCTCAAAAAAAAAAGAAAGAAACCATAGCTGGACTCTTGTGTCATTGAGGATCCTTTCAGATGCAGATTTTTTTTTTTTTTGAGAGACAAGGTATTTGCTGTGACCATAAATTAGCATCAGTCCCCCTGCTTCACCCTCCTAAGTGCTGAGATTACAGGTGTATACCACCACACCAGACCGGATGCAGAATTTGTAATTCTGAGCCTCTTTGGAAAAGGTGGTCGAATGAAGTGTATTCCTGACCTAGACAGGGAACACAGGCCCCTGTAGAAATTTGTCTGGAGGCAAATTGCTGAGTGATGCCCAGACCTCAAGGGAACCCTCACAGCTCCCAGTGACTACTCAGGCTCACCCCGTCCCAAGCAGCCTGCGCTAGCGTGTTCCGGCACTGCGGTGCAGTTGTGTACGGGAACGAGGCTGGTGTAGTCTCTGACCCCCAAGTGCCTGTCATATTCCCTGTGTGCCTCACCCTGTCTTGGCTGCGGTCTGTGTTCTTGTCTCTGTTTTTTTTTTCTTTGAAATCCCTTTGAATGAGTTTTGTCTCCACACTGCTGAGCCCTCTGGTGGGAAGCTCAGCACCGCGCAGCTGGTTGATGGCCGCGCTCTGCTCCATGGCTCGTAGCTCCAGACTGCCAGCCTGCTCTTCGTAGATAACCCTGTGGGCACAGGCTTCAGTTATGTGAACACGAGTGCCGCATATGCCAAGGACCTTGCTACGGTGGCTTCGGACATGCTGGTCCTCCTGAAGACCTTCTTTGATTGCCACAAAGAATTCCAGGTATGCAGAGACTGGGGGACAGCTAAGTAAAGGACAAGAGGAACGATAAAGGCACAGAATGTCAGCATCCCCAACAGTTCGCCGCCTGGCTAATTTCCGAGAAACCCCTTTTCCTCCCAAGATAGAGTTGTGGGCTTTTGCTTCAAGATGGTCTTTAAGCTGGGTGGGGGAGTGCACCAGGGAGGCTGGTGCAGGAGGGTTGCCACGAATTTGAGGCTAAGCTGGGATACGTAGTGAGGTCAAGACCAGCCTGAACTACATAGCAAGACCTTTTAGCTTGAAATTAGGACTCTGGAGTTACTATCCCAATCAGGTATGGAGAGAAACAGGAAAGCAGGCTAGTTTTATCTGGATGTTACATGCAATAGAAACTTGTAATTACTTTCACTTAATGTGTAAGTGAAAAGGCAGTGATAGTATTTAATTCTTTGTAAATACCTTTTCTTACTAGGCAGTTCCATTCTACATTTTCTCAGAGTCCTATGGAGGAAAAATGGCTGCTGGCATTGGTCTGGAGCTTTATAAGGTAACAGGGAAGATGCCTTTGTTGTTGTGGGTTTGGTTATGATAACTTTGGCATTCACCTGATAAGGGATAGATTTTGAATAGGGTCTTGTACATGCAGAGCGGAAGTAGTCCCCCTCAGGGCTGGGGATGTAGCCCAGTGATAGACCACTTGCCTAGCATGTCTGAGGCCCAGGCTGGACTCGAACTAGTGATCTTCCTACCCAGCCTCCCAGAGTGCTGAGATTACCAGTGTGTGCTACCACATCCAGCAATGCGTACTTTAAAATAAACAGAAGGAGCTAGACGTGGTGGCACCTGCCTACTATAATCCCAGTCCTCAGGAGGCTGAGACAGGAGGATCACTGTGAGTTTGAGGCCAGCCTCCACTACATAGTGAGACCCTGCTTCAGAAAAAAACCCAATAAAGAAAGAAAGCACAGAAGCCTGAGTTTCTTTGTCCTAAGGCCTCAGCTCCATCCTCAAGGATGTATTGCAGGTGCCTCTAGCCCTTCAGTGATCTCCCAAGCACCTTGGGAGAATCACAGCCCTCAGGGTGGAAGGGACAGACCCATGCATCCTGTGAGTAAGGCAGAGGGATGCTAAGCAGCACCTCCCTGCTCTACCAGTAGCAGCAAGAGAGAGCTGCCCTGGCTCCTGGCTGGCGTCTGTGATCTCATGCCCAGGGAATCTTGCAAGGGCAGCAGAAGTCTGCTCAGGAAAGGCAGTGTGGAAAGCCTGTCTCTTCAGAGGAAAAGATGAAGTCCCCGGCTACCCTTGGCGACAGTGTTTCTTGGTTCTTTCAGGCTGTTCAGGAAGGAACCATCAAGTGCAACTTTTCTGGGGTGGCGTTGGGTGATTCCTGGATCTCTCCTGTTGGTAAGTGTGCAAGTTTGAAGCATGTCCTTCAGTCCACTTCCTGGGACTTTGGATTGTGTTGTCCGGATCAGTGAATGAGGCAGCAGAATTTTCTGGGTCTTTGGAGAAGTCCTCATAGAACATGCTCATCCCAGCAGACCCCGAGAAATGGAGGAGAACTCACTCTCAGAGCACCTGCCCCTGGGCTGACTTCTTTTCTTTGCATCTCACAACAAAGGAACTGAATTTTGCAGTGCTGGGAAGGCTCAGGGAGGGGCCGCGATGCGCCTCTGGGTACACAGAGCTGGCACCCCGTAAGGATTCAGCGTAACGCAGCACAGGGGCGAATCTCCTCAGCTCGTGTCTGCTCCATCAACCCGGTGCTGCTATGAGTACTTGGCACGTGGGGTGACGTTCCCATCTGCTGCTCATATTGCAGGCAGGACAAGGTTGTCGTGTGCTCTTACAACTTATGGGTCTGACTTTCACAACCGCACATCCTCTCTGGGAGCCCAGATGGCAGGTGGCCATGCTGAGATGGCGGGTGTGGCTTCGGACATCAGCAGGACTCATCTTGGTGGGGCCAATGGCCCAGGGTGTCTCAGCCTCAGTACTGTGACATCTGGGGTAACCCTTGTTGAGGAAGCTATCCCAGGTGCTGGAGGGCATTCGTCAGCAGCACCCCCCCGGCCTCTGCTGGGAGGTGTCATCACTACCACCTCAGGGTGACAGTCATAAGAGTCTCCAGATGTTGCCAGATGTTCCCTGTAGGAAGCATCACTCCTGGTTGGGAACTGCCGTCCTTACCCAACAGAAGGTGACTTTTCACAGGCAAAACGGAACTGTAGTGTTAGAAACGGGAAGAGAGGCTGGATCCGGGAAGAGAGGCTGGATCCGGAGGAGAGGGAGGAGGCAGCGCAGGGACTGAGGGCGCTCTGAGGCTGCCGGGCTCCCGCGTCTTCCTCAGGCAGTAGTCACGTGGGCATGAACAGTGATCTGAAGGTGCAGTTGTGATTTGTGATGTGTGATTATGGCTCAACTTTTGAAAATAATAATTTATAGAAGGTAATATTTTTCTCCCAAAAGACAAGGATTTGGCTTGTTGCAGAGCCAGGTCTCCAGTGGGCTTGGGGTGTCCCGAGGCTCCTCTCCTTGGAATGATGGCTCCTTGCCTTCCTGCGTCCTGTGACATGGTGGTCTGAGTTTCATAACCGATCATCCTCAGCGGAGCACAAACAGGAGTTGTCCATGGTTCACAGTGACAGCGCGAGCCCTCTTGCTCCCTGCTGGGGTTTCAGTGCAGTTTCTGCACAGCGCCAGACACCTTACGTGCAGTCACTTCCTTTAACCCTTATGAAACTCCACAAGGGAGATGCTATTATTACACTAATTGTGGAGGTGAGGAAACTGAGACTTCAGAGAGGTTGAGCAATTGAGCCAGAGTTGCACAGCCCTAATGGTAGAGCTAAGCTTGAAACCAGGCAGCCGGTGCTGGAATCCAGGCACTGACCACTGGTCTACATGGCCTCTGCATGACCATGAAGGGTAGCCTCATAGCATAGCATGTGGTGTTCATCCTGTCCAGAATCTACCTTTTTTCTTCTTGCCATGAACCACCTTACTTTATGAATCTACCTGTCCAGAGCTTCTTTTTTTGTCTTTTTTTGAGACAGGGTCTCACTATGCAGTTCTGGCTGTCCTTGAGCTCATTTTGTAGCCCAGGCTGGTCTCACACTTGCGATGATCCTCCTGCCTCAGCCTCCTGAGTGCTGGGATTATAGGCATGCACCACCACACCTGGCCCAGATCTTTTTTTTTGGAGACGGGGTCTCACTTTGTAGCCCAGGCTGGCCTCAAACTTGTGGTATTGTCCTGCCTCAGGCTCCTAGGGCTAGGATTACAAGTGCTGCACCATGTCTGGCAAGACCTTAGCTTTTAAGTTTCACCCCATTAGTAAGAAGACTATCATAGATCTTAGATCACCAGTTGTGGTGATAACTATGGGCCAGAATAAACCTCCCTTTTTATTGAGACAGGGTCTTGCTATATAGTTCAGGCTGGTCTCAAATTCACTATGTATTCTCAGCTGGGCTCAAACACATGGTGATCTTCCTGCCTCAGCCTCTCAAGTGCTGAGATTACAAGCATGTGCTACCACACGTGGCTTTAAACCTCTTTTCCTTATAAAGTTAAAAAAGTATTACCCCCTGTCGCCAAAGCATTGTTTTTTGAAGAAGTACTGTTAACCTCCATGAACGATTGTGGATGGCAGGGACTCAGCTAGGCCCTAGGCAGAGACACCTAGACTCCTTATCTTCAAGGAGGACTCGGGACTGCAGTCACTAAGCACACAGGGCAATTTCAGTATTTTAGCCACACATGACTATGTAAGTCCAAGTGAATTAAAAGTCCAATATCAGTTTTTCAGAGGCACTGTCTATCTTCCAAATGCTCAGTAGTGCATGTGGCTATTGCCCATCCTTTTAGAGCACCCGGATACAGGGCATTTCCAACACTGCAAAAAGTTCTACTGGGCAGGGCAGGTCTGCATCAGAGGTTGGCAGGTGCAATCCTGGGGCCTGTCCTGGTGAAGGAGGTTTTTACCGGAACGCAGCCATGCTGTCCATTCATACACTGTCTGTGGTTCTTTGGCGGCTTTAAGGACAGATGATTTACTGTCTATTGTTTCACAGAAAGTTTGCTGATCCTTGGTCTAGATCAAGCGGGTGATGGGACACACCAGAGAACTGCAAATGGTTCTGGTGGCACATGCTTCTAACCCCAGCACTCTTGAGGCTGAGGCAGGAAGATCCTGAGTTCAAAGCCAGCCTGAGCTAAATAGTGAGTTTAAGGTCAACCCATGCTGGGTAGCAAGATCCTTTTTTTTTTTTAAGCAAATAAAATATGCCACGTGATTTTTGTAATTCAAGAAACTAAGGCATAGGCTTGAAGCTTAAGCTGGAGAGGTGAATGCTAGCTGGGTCACAGGTCTCTTATGCCTGTGTTTCTCAGGGCTACCCTGAAGAATGCCAGTCCTATGAGTGCTGCAGAAAGGGCTCTGCTCACATGAGTTTTGGAAGTGCTAAACCCTGGTTTCACCGCTTCAGGGTCCACAGATATGTTAAGGCTCTGAGAAGTCCTGCAGTAAAGAAATGTATTGTGGGTAACCCCAAAGCATTTAGTCACATAGTCATTTTTCCTCATACCTACATTAGAATCCTGGGCTGGGGATATAGCTCAGTGGCATAAGTTCCTGCCTGGCAAGCACAAGGTCCTGAGTTCGATCCCCTGTACCAAAAAACCCCAAACTATTAAAATGCTGTAGAACTGAGCTTATGTGAAACATACTTCAAGAGACCCAACCAAAGGGAGCCCTTGAAAGTCTCTAAGCAGAGGAGTGACATTCTCAGGTGTGCTTTATACATTGAGATCCTCTTTTGCTTGTTTCTATTTTGGATTTTGAGATAGGATCTTTCTATGTATTCCAGCCTGGCCTCGAATTTATGGCCATCTTCCTGCCTCAGCTTCCTGAGTGTAGGATTACAAGTGTGTGCCACTACCCCTGGTGAGACCCTTGATACTTTATCAACACACCTCTCGGGCCACTTGTCTCACGTAGTAACATGGCAGCTGTGAACGTGTCCAGCCCAGCTTGCCATTGTCTTGCTGTTCTTGAGAACTGTCTGGCTCCTGTTTATGTTTTCGGAACTTCTTAGCATGGCGGTGAAATAAAACTGAAATGGTTGGCAGAATGGCTGGAACCCTGTTGTTACAAACACATTAGGTTTCTTCCTTAAATAGAGCAAACTGTACAGAGCAGAGATGTGAGGGTGGGGAAGTATTTTAAACTGTCAAGAAGCCTAAAAGCATGCAGATCCGAGCCTCCACATGCACACCCACCGCCTGCCTCTGGGAATGTATCACCGACCCTGACACATTTGCCGGGCCTGGTGGGGTCAGAGGAGCATGCCATTCATCAGTGCCAGGAGCCAGAAGAAAGGCCCCGCCCCTCAGCTGACTGCCAGCCTCCGAGCTGAGCTGTCGCCTGCCTCCTGCAGGGCAGAGGCTCCGAGCCTCAGAGCTAGAGCCCCCGTGCAGCTGGCATTGGAGGGGAGCCCTCGGGCAGTCAAGAGCCACCGCAAACTTAATTTGTCGCTATTGATTTTCTTCAGATTCGGTGCTTTCCTGGGGACCTTACCTGTACAGCATGGTGAGTGGGTGGCTCTTCACCTCCGTGTCCTCTGTGGCAAACAGCCCCGCCGACCTCTCTGGCCCTGACCTCCTGCTGTCCCCAGGAAGAGGAGGCTAGATGACTATGCCTGGTTGGTGGGTAGTGTTCCTGAGGGACTGTTGGTCCCTATTACATGGGAGACCCTGAGCAACAGCTAGCATGCATACTGCATTCTCCGGGTGTAACACTCATCCTATTCAAATTCCCCACCTCCTTAGGAAGGTGTTCGGCCAGGTTTGGTCACGCATGCCTGTGATGCCAGGCGGAGAAAGGAGGATCACAAGTTTGAGCCCAGCCTGGGTAACTTAGTGACTTAGTTAGCCCCTGCTCTTGAAGTAAAGAAGAAAAAGAAGGTCTGGGGGTGTGGCTTAGTGTGAAGGCCCTGAGTTCCCTCCCTAGTACCACTTTAAAAAAAAAAAAAAAAGAATTCTCAACTATGTCCCAGGGTTAAGAGGTCACCACAAACACCCGTGTGTCTACCATCTTGGTTCAGTTAACATTTTGCTGTATTTTTTCTGTTGGGGTGACATGAGCAATATGTGAGCCCATCTCTGGCTGCAGTGATATCAGATCTATGCACCTGTGGAAAGCAGGCCTTTTTTTTGAAGTTTTACTTTTTTTTTATTTTAAAAATAAAAGTATGAAAACATACTGACAAACAGATATCCATTCACAAAATCGCACAAGAACAATACAAGCAACACTGAATTGCAGACTGAAGTGGGCCTTTCCGTTCTTGCATTCCAGTCTCTCCTTGACGACACAGGTCTGGCAGAGGTGTCCGCCATTGCAGAAAAGGTCCTGGCCGCTATAAATGACAAGCTGTACAAGGAGGCCACCCAGCTGTGGGGTGAGGCAGAGATGATCATTGAAAAGGTAAAGGGGAGACTGTGGGTACAGGCCCATGGTTTGTAGGGTGGAGATTGGGGGGTCTATCCTGGGTCTCTCTGGGTGTTGCTGTGCTATCCACTCTGGCCTTGAACTCCTTATGTTGCCCAGGCTGGCCTTGAACTCACAGTGATCCTCCTGCCTCAGCCTCCCAAGTGCTGGGATAACAAGTGTGCACCACCACACTGCCGTGTCTGAGTAAATTTGCACAGCTAAAGCTACCCTTAGGAATCTCTCTGCCTTGTTGTTTTGCAACTTTGATGGCAGAAAAAGAAAGAAACAAACAGCCAGCTGTACTTGTGTATTTCAGAATGCTGATGGGGTGAACTTTTATAACATCTTAGCCAAAAGCTCTCCCAACTCAGCCATGGAATCCAGCCTGGAGTTCATGCCGAAACACTTAGGTAAGTAAACTTAGACACTGTGAGCCTTGCCTCAGCCTCCTACAGTAAGAAACCCATCTGTTTTAAAGCCTTTTCAATGTATAATCTACACAGCTAAAATTAATCATTTAACTCAGTTGTTTTTTAGTGTATTCACAGACTTGTGTGATCATCGCCATAATCCACTGTTAGAACATTTCTGCCATCCCCAGAGGGTCCTGAAAGTCTATTTCCAGTCCATTCTGTTCCCATTCCCAGCCCCAGGCAGCCACTAATCCATTCTGTCTCCCTAGATTTGCCTTTTCTAAATATTCTTTATAAGTGAAACCATACAATAGGCATTTTTTTTTCTTGTAGAACTGAGGTTGAACACGCTAGCCAAGCACTCTATCACTGTGTTACACGCCTGACCCTTTTTATTGTAGTTTGAAACTGAATCCAGCTGTTTCCCAGGCTGACCTTGAGGTGACGATTCTCCCGTTCCATCTGGCCTCTTGTGTAGCTGGGATCACATACAGACCTGCGCCACTGTGCCTGGCATATATTAGTCTTTTGCATCTGAATTCCATCATTTAGGGTTGAATTTTGTGGCCTTTTAGCCAACCCAGCCTCTCTTCAGATGCAGAGTGCCTGGCATCCCCTCATGAGAGGGGAATAAAGGCTGCAGGATATTCTGGTTCTACTTCTCAGCTGCCTTTCCTTGCCCCTTTTGGATAAGCCCAGTGGCCCCTCAGGTTATACTAGTAGAACCTTCCCGCTTTTAATCTGATCCTGACTTTCCTCCCCCGGGAGGGTTCAGGTGGCTTTTTTCCTTCTCTGTCCGAAAGCCTCCCTCTCACTGCACTGCATGCTCCACAGCTGGGGAAGGAAGTCCCCGTGGTCCTGTTTCCAAGCTCTTGACACGCTTTGTACTGGTTTGGTTTCAGCCCGTCTTTCTCAGCGCCACGTCAGGCGCTTACACCAAGATGCCCTGAGTCAGCTCATGAACGGCCCCATCAGAAAGAAGCTTGGAATTATTCCTGAGGATGTCTCCTGGGGAGGTACTTCTGTGACCTGATTAAGTGTTGTTTGTAAAGTTGGGAAAAGAGAGGGGCAAATCCAGAGGCCTTCATTTGTGGAATGGGCTTTGGTGGTGGTGATGGTGCGTTGCGGGTCAAGCAGTATTACATCCACACTTCACAGATGAGCATGTTGGGGTCAGTGAACGACACGCTAGGATAGGTTCCAGAGGTTGGTAGGGAGGTGGATGGGGAGAGAAATGACAGCTGATTGGTTATGAGTTAGTAATTGTGGAAGCCTGGTTCAGGAACGTGGATCCTTGTCCTCTTCCCTCTGTCTTGTGTCGGTTTGAAATTTTAAGACAAAAAGTCATGTCCAGGGCCACAGTGAGTAGCAGGTTAATTTCCACCCAAAGGTCCTTTGAAGGATGTCAGACACACCGTGTCTGTGGACAGGTTTTGACCAGCTCTTCCTTGCTGGGCTCCTAGGCATCCCATTGCTGGATATGGTCTGCCATAGACCACAGCATAGTATGGAAATATCAGTCTTTAGTGACCATGGCCAATGAGAAATCTCGACTAAGTTCCTTCTCAGTCCTGCAGAGGCCTTAACACGTTCACGACAGGACCATAATTCATGTTTCTCACTGCTAGGTGCCTTGAACCACTAGTGGTACATACATGGCTATCCTATTGGGTGGCTTTTTATTTATGTATTTAAATTTTTATTTATTTATTTAAATATTTATTTATTTATTTATTTAGTCTTTTTGAGACAGAGTCCCACTGTGCAGTTCAGGCTGGCCTTGAGCTCACTTTGAAGCTCATCAGGCTGGTCTCGAACTCTCAACGATCCTCCTACCTCAGCCTCCCTACTGTTGGGATTACAGGCATGGGCCACCATGCCCGGCAGGTGGCTTTTTATTAATTTTACTAGTTAAAAAAATAATAAAAGCAATTCAATCCATTTGTGCCATCAGTGGTACAAGCCACCCAATGGGACAGATTCCAGCTGGTGGAAATATGTTAAGCAAGCAAGACCCTCCAGTTTCTGGTGGAGAACACTCCAAGAAGTGTAAGAAGGTTTCATGTGTTTTTCTGTGTGTTCAAGGTAGCCCTAGACTGTGCGGTCAGGAGGGCTCTTTCTCAGCTGTTCTTTGGCAGCTGCTGAGAAACTAAGACATAACCCCAGTCCTTGCTTCCCCAGGAGTTATGGGCCATCCTATCCCAACCTGCAGGCACAAGAGGGCTCATCCTAGACCTCACATCCTCATTCTTCTAGATCAAATAGAAGGGAGGATGTGGTGTCAGAAGCCGCAGAGGGTGGACGCAGCTCTGAGGAACTCTCATGGCACCGAGCACATGAGGAATCATAGGCGGGCAGGTGTAGACAGCCTCTTACAAAATGCATACTTTCTGCTCCCCTTGCTCATTTTATCTTCTTGCTCGTATGTTCTGGCCCCAGATTCTCTGGTTACAGGAATGCGCTCCTCCCCCAAGTGTGGCTGAATGGGCAGAGTGATTATATATTTGCAGCTGATTGCTGGTAGAGAAAACTGTCTTTGACTCCAGATCTGTGTGTGGTCCAGAGCGGACAAACTGCCCTGGGCCACTGTCCCTTGGGTCTTGAGTTTTGATAATGAAACGTACATAAGTACAGTCAGCCAGGCCTGAGTTCGTGTCTCAGCTCACCGCTGACCAGCTGTATCTTATCACCAAGGCATGTTATAGGTTAAGGTGTCTTTATTTTTCAAGGTAGTGATGAAGCATGAGTGGGAGGTGGTTTATGAGATGCTTATTTAGCCCTATGGCTAGGGAATTAGTGGCAGCTACTAATAGTATTGTTGTCATTCATGTGATGACACTGGAGGGGGAGAATCCAGCAGGAATGCTGTGCTGACTGGCTCTTGTCTTGCATAGGCCTCTTTCCCCAGGTGGCTTTCCTCAGGGCCAGGGCGAAATTGGCTTCAGTCTGGCTTGCTTTATCATAAGGCAGCCCCACTTGTTCAGAATTTGGAACATGGCCCTGGTACTACCCAGTATCCAAGGAGAACATTGGCCACAGAGTGCAGTTTAGTCCTTGAGTGGACCTAAAGAGTGTCTCTGGTCTTCTGTCCTGCTAACTGCTAGCTCCCAGGTTTCATTTCCTCATTAAAAATGGTATCTGCTGTCATAGTTACTCTTCTCTCATTGCTGGGACAAAATGCGTGACAGCCAAAGTTAAAGAGGGAAAGGGTTATTTAGCTCACAGTTTATGGAGGTTTCAGTCCATAATCAGCTGCTTCCAAGGCTGGATCATATGTCAGAGGGGCAACAGTTCATGGCTGCAGAAGACAGCAAAAGCAACAAGAGCCAAAAAGGGGAAAGCGAGCCTCTTTTCCACCCTTGTATTGTATGCAGGCTACCTGCCCTAGGGTGGGTGTAGCACTCATACCATCTGTGGGCCCTCCTCTTACCCGGGCTGAGGATGTTCACAAAGTGAGGACCCTGGCCCTCTGCTGAGTTGCTTAATTAAACCTCTAAACTTCCCAAGTTGACACAAGGAATCAACCGTTACACCATCCTAGAGTGTAAACTAGCGCCACCCTAAAGCATGTTCTCTACACCCTAGGATATAGAGCTGTTGAGTCACTTAGTTAAGCTTCTGAATGTCTCAGGTTGACACACAGTAGCAACCATTATATCTGCCATGATCACAAGCACCGGAGGTAACGGAGCACATACGCTGTTCGTGCCTCCTCCCCACCCAGCTAGCTCAAGCACGGGCCACTCACTGCCTGTGAAGCTCCTCGCCATTCAGCCTTTGTTGAGTGCTGCTTGGTGGTGACTTCTAGGTGTTGGAGACTGGGATACTTGGGCCGAAATGCATCTCTTGTTCTGGCACATTCTAAGCTGCTACCTCTTTCCTGCCCTATGTAGACCAGTCTTCTTACGTCTTCCTGAACATGGAAGGGGACTTCATGAAGCCAGTCATCAGCATTGTGGATGAATTGCTAGAAGCTGGGGTCAATGTGACTGTGTACAATGGACAGCTGGATCTCATTGTGGACACCATGGGTAGGAACTAACTCTAAGGAAGGGACACCATGGATGGGAACTTGCCTCGGATGTGTTGGTCTTGGCATCTTTTTTTTTTTTGGTACCGGGAATCGAACTGAGGACCTCATGCTTGCCAGACAGACACTTGTGCTGCTGAGCTATATCCTTGTCCAATCTCGGCATCTTGAAGGCCTTGGCTCTCGCTGCTTGAAGACCTTGGCTCTTAGAGAAGGAAGCATGAACTGGGCATGGTGGTGCATGTCTGTAATCCTGGCACTTGGGAGGCTGAGGCAGGAGGATTGTTGCAAGTTCAAGACCAGCCTGGGCTACAAAGTGAGCTCAAGGCCAGCCTGAATTGCATAGCAAGACCCTCTCTCAAAAAGACCCAAAAAAAAAAAAAAGAAGGTGAATACATCTGTGATCCCTCAGAGAAGTCTGGGCCTTTCTAGGTTTTTAGGAACCTGGTCCCTCAAAACCTGAAGACCCCTAGGTTATGGTTAAGGAACAGTGCCTGCCCCCACTACAAAAAATTACTGGCTATTTAACTGAGGGAAAAACTTATGTATTAGTCACTTTCCTGTTGCTAGAACAAAATACCTGATACAGCTTAAAGGAGGAGGGGTTTGTTTTGGCTTGTGGTTTCAGAGAGCTCAGTATGTGTGTGGTCCACCTGCTCACAGGCAGCACCGGCTTAGCGGGAGGTGTGGCTGCCCACATCCTGGCAGCCAGAAAGCAAAGAGAGCGGCAGGAGAGGGAGCTACTCCCGAAAAGCCACACCCTGAGGCACACCTCTGTCACCCAGGCCTGCCCTCCTAGCACATTTAGTTCCAAATTCATCAAGGGAGGAATCCACCCATGAGTTGAGCGCCCCATGATTTAGTCACCCTTCAAAAGTGCCACCTCCGAACACAAGAGACCTGAGGCCCATGTTCTGGATCCCAACCATAACCCCTGATTTTTGACTCAGTGTCACAGTAGGTGTTAAGCACTTTACAGTGATTCAGAACTAAACCCTAACAACTCTCTAGTCCCGCAAGGACCCAGGGACATGTAACTCGGAGCTCCTAGGTGCTGTTCTGTAGCCCAGGCTGCCAGCCGTCAGCTCAGTGACTTCAGCAGGGCCTGGTGGAGGCTCAGGGACATCATCAGGAGCTGTGGAAACAGCGAGGCTCAGGCTTTGGCAGGCGCAAGGCTCCTCTTCTGAGTGCCAGCAGGAGCGAATGCATTTGCACCATGCAACGTGCAAACCTGGTTTCTTTCATGAGCTGCCCAGGGGAGTCTCATCCTGTCTTCTCATCCCTGACACCTCTCAGTCTCTCTGACTGCCCTGTCAGCCTCCAGAGGTCCCTGGTTGCCTTCCTAAAGAGCAGGCGGCAGCTGGAGAGTTAGTGGCAAAAGTAGCTTCACAGCCTGCAGCTTTTCACAGCTGGGAACCTGCTAGAAATACAGGTGCTTGGGCCCCAACTGGAAGGAGTGAGAATTTGCATTTGAATAAGGCCCTTGTGAATTTTATGCACGTTGGATTGGGAACCCTGTTATAGGACCTAGGCCTCCCCCACCCCTTCTATACAGCTAAACAGCACTACTTTTTTTTTTTTTTAAAGAGACATACAGGGATTTATTAAGTAGGAATTTTAAAGTATGCTCTTAAAGCGTGAACTGAGCCAGAGAGAGAGAGAGGGGAGGGGGAGACCCATTATGATCTAGGGCTGGGTATGTTCATGGGGTTGGGGGTATCTGCAAGATGGACCGTCTATAATGCTCATTTCTGCCGCCTGCCCTGTTAGCCCTCTGGTGGGCTGTGTCAGATGCAAACTGTCGCATGCGCTTAGGGTTGAGACCTGCTGCCCACTTAACGCTGCTGCTTCCTGGAGGGTGGACGTGTATAGGAGGAAATGTAATTCACAGGTGAAAAGCACAGGCTCAGAGCCCAATTTTTACTAGCTTATTGATAGTCTGGAAAAGAGAACAAGAACGTTAGCAAGTCATTGATACCTAAGCTTGATTTTATAACCCGCTAAACAAGCAAGAGCCAAAAATGAAAAGTAAAATCTTGCTGGATAATGAGTCTGAATATTTGTAGGAGTCAGACCCAAGTAGGGAGCGTTTGACATAAGCCTTTTATCTTTGATATTAACCTCTATTTGTTTTCCCAAATAAAATAAGTTTAGTTTAAGAGCATGTGGGTTCTTCCTGTTCTGTTAATAAAAATAATCTAATGTTCTTTAATTTTAATTATAACAGTATTGAAGGAATACACTAAATAAATGTATCTGCTTTTGTGGCCATTGGGCTATTAAAAGTTTTCTTACTAGGGGGCTCAGGCCGGGTGTGGTGGTACACACCTGCAATACCAGCACTCGGGAGGCTGAGGCAGGAGGATCACTGTAAGTTCGAGGCCAGCCTGAACCGCATAGCGAGACCCTGCCTCAAAAAGACAAAAGTAAAAGTAAATACAGGGCTCAGAACTTGGATCTGGCTCCTGTGTTGTAGACCTGAAGATGGTTTGTAAAAGTGACTGGATCCAGATAATGTAAAACTAGTTTATACCGCTATAGTTTGTACCTCCTCACACTTGTTCCGGGGGTAACATTGCTTGTAGTTAGAATATTTCTATTGCTGTTCCTGTTTGATAGGCACACCTGGACCAGAAGATTAATCTTTATATGAGGAGTCCTGGAAAGTACTTTAGAATAATATAATGGGAATTTCTTAAAAGAGGCCGAGGGACATGTTTTTGGAACTACTGGGACAGGGGATCCAAGGCCCCTTGTGACTGTGTTTCTGCAGCCATTTACACCGGGCCCTCCTCCTTTTCTCTCTCCCAGGTCAGGAGGCCTGGCTGCGGAGGCTGAAGTGGCCAGAGCTGCCAAAGTTCAACCAGCTGAGGTGGAAGGCACTGTACAGCAACCCCACGTCCTCGGAAACGTCTGCTTTTGTCAAGTCCTACAAGAACCTGTCTTTCTTCTGGATCCTAGGCGCAGGTCACATGGTAAGAGGGGCGCGTCCTTCATTCCAGGCTCAGGCCCGTGCCAAGTGGAGAGCCATGGGTGGTTTGCTGTGTGTGCACCCATTGCCTTGGAGGTCTTAGGCATACTTAGGGGTTGGGAGTGTTTTGAGTTCTCTAATGAAATTCTGCTCCAGGTTGAGCATCTCTGGTCCAAGAATCCAAACTCCAGAATGGCCCCAAATTAATAACTTCTTGAGTGCCAACATGGTATCACTTACACCTGCCCCCCTGTAAGTCGAGGTAGTCAGACCTAGGGGCACAAAAAAGATTGCATAAAATGACCTGGAGGCTGTTTGCAGAGGTGATGTTCTACTTCAGTCACATTCTGTGTATGTGCAAATATTTCAAAGTCTGAAAAAAAAAAAAAGGAAAGAAAGAAATCTCAGCAATGGCTGGGGATGTAGCTCAGCAGCACAGTGCCTTCTTTGGTAAGCGCAAAGTCCTGAGTTCGAGTCCCAGTACAAAAAAAGAAAAGAAACAAAGTCTGAGAAACTCTGAAATCTAAGAATACTTTTGGTCTCAAGCATTTCCGATAAGGGATGCTCAACCTGTTTGACTGCCTCGCTGCTTGGAATATAAACTCATTTTAAGAGTAAATCCTGCAGTGAGTGTTATGCTGAGTTCTCTGTCCTTTTTAGTTTAAATATGTCAGTGAAATACTTTCCTCTGTGCAGTTTGTCCTGGGGAAAGAAGAGAGAAGTTGCCTTTCTCTGGCTATTTGCAAGGAGTAAAAACTAAAGATGACTTCTCTGTAAAGTCAGGCACAGAGCATGGCACAAGAGTCCCCAAGTAGTGGTAGCCTGGGGATTTGCTCAGAAGATACTTTGAGCTGGGCATGGTGGCGCACGCCTGTAATCCCAGCACTTGGGAGGCTAAGGCAGGAGGACTGCTCTGAGTTCCGGGTCAGCTGGGGCTATATAGTAAGTTCAAGGCCAGCCTGAACTGCCCAATGAGACCCTGTCTCAAAAAACCAAAATACATTTAAAAAAAAAATAGAAGAGGCTTTGAACGCAAAGATGAGCCGTGAGGTTACTGCACTGCGACAACCTATGCAAGGTGAACATTTTATTTTCCTTTCGGTTATAGGTTGATAAAGTGGCTTTTCTTGAGCTGGGGAAGATTATGGAGGCCTTAATCCTGCCTCCACCCCTTGTTCCACCTGCAGACTTGCAAAGGAGTTAAAAAAACAAAGGGCACAGGCTGGGGGTGTAGCTCAGTGGCAGAGCACTTGCCTAGCATAGATAAGGCCCTTAGGTTCAAGTCCATGCACTGCAATAAGTAAATGAATATGCAAGTTAAAAAATAGAAAAGAAAGATTAGCAAGAGGCAGAAGGGCCCCAGAAACTTTCTTGGGCAAACATCTGGGTGTCTCCTGGCCACTGTGCTCTGCAGGTATTGGGGAGCACAGAGGTGAATGGAGTGGATGGCAAACCCATGGCATGCGCACTGCAGTGGGCTGTTGATATCATTCAAAGCTCTAAAAGGTTCGCCATCACTGGTCTAGAGGGACACATAGGCCATAGACCCTGCATAGCATGAAGAACGCAGTGCTAAACTGAGGGTGGCCCAGGGAAGTGTCCCCAGCCCTGGCGAGGGGGTGCGGAAGCCCGGGACCCCCCACGATGAGCAGGAGTGAGTGAGGGGAGGAGGAGAGACAGGGGCAGCAGTGTGGAGCAGCCGTCAGGGAGACATCAGGGAGCCGGGAGAGATCGCTGGGGAGAGGAAGGCTGGGAAGGGGGACTTTGCCCAGCACGCTGAGGAATTCAGACTGCAGGTGTCATGGAAAGTTTTCAGGAAAGGCGTGAAGCTGTTGGATTTGTCTAAGAACTAATGCTTTAGCAGCAGGGGATGTGGGGAAAGGCTGGGGTGGAGAGCTAAACAGTGAGACTGTTATGGGAGCCCAGGAGGGAAAAAAGTGGTTGGGTTCCATAAAGAGTAAGAAAGTCTTTTAATCGGCTGGGTGTAATGGTCTACATCTATAATCCCAGCTACTCTGGAACCTGAGGCAAGAGAATCCCAAATTCAACCCCACCCCGTGCACCTCTGTGAGACCCTGCCCTCAGGTAATATTTTAAGAAGGGCCAGGGATGGGCAGCTCAGTGCCTCACAGGCTGAGGTCCTGGGTTCAGTCCCCAGCCCTGAACAAAAGAAAGGAAGGAGGAAAAATTGGCGGTTGTTGGGCTACAAAGCGACGATGGTTTCCTGGCGTCCCCACAGCAGGCAGTGACTGGTCTTGCTGTCAGGGCTGCTGCGGACCCTGGTAAAGGACTGGATTGCCAGCTGCAAGCACAACTGGGCTCCTCGTCCTCCCACAGCTGGGTGCGCTTGGTGGGACTGCAGGCTGGGCGGGCAGGGTGGAAAGCTGGGGACCGCGAATGGGCCGTGAGTGGGAGGAGATGACAGCTTGCTTTAAGAAGAAGAAAGTAGCCCACCCTTTGGAGAAAGGACAGAGGAGGCCACAAGGCACAGGGGGAGGGGATGTTATTTACGGATCTGGGGACCTTTATTATTCCCGGAGGAAGAGCTAGCAGGGAGTCTGAGAACCAAAGACAGCCACCTTTGTGCTCCAGTGCTGGAGTTCAGACCCATTTCCTCTTGCTTTGTCACACACAGAAGAGACCAGCTGGGGACAGGCTTAAAATAGTCCTCAGAGACTGTTACTAAGTCATTCCCTTCTACCTCTCCAAGTTTCGCTGATGCAGTGCTGATGCAGTGCCGTTTTAGAATGTCCCACGGTGTCACCTCCTAGAGACTCCTGCTTGGCAGAAGAGTCCGGGACAAAGATCTGCCCAGAGAATTGTGGAAGTGGAGATTTCAGACCTGGGAGACCCCGTCTTGAGTCCTCTCTTTGTAGGGGAGAAACCAAGCCCTCTGACCTCCCTCTTTGGGCGGCGTGAGGGAAGGTGGTTTTCGGTTTTGTTTTACATAATGCTGGGGTCTTGTGTGTGGCAAACAGGAATTGCCCCACTGAGCACATCCCTAGAGCAGCAGACAGATTCTGTAAAGCCTAAGGGAAGCGAGAGAAACTGCAAACATCTCGGTGCGGTCCGGACCAAGAGCCTTGTTTGTATCTGCCCACAACTCTCTGTGTGCCTCTCTCTCGGCCTGCCACGTGCTTCGTTCCCAACCTGGGATCCCCCTACACAGAGAATCCTTTCGGATGTTGAGGCTCTTCCCTCTTCCTTCAGCGGGTGAGGCCTAGTGCCCTGGGCAGAGCCTCTGTAAGGAAACCAGCAGGGGCTGCGGGGTGTAGGAGCTCAGCGCTAGAGCGCTTGTGAGGCCCTAGCTTCCATCTTCAGCACCCAGGAAAACGAAAGGACATCAACAGATGCGCTCCCAATGGAGTAGAGGTTCTCTTCTAACGGCTCGCTTCTCCAGCCAACACAGTGGGGTCAGGTTTCTAGCAGGGCCTGCTCCTTCAGGGACGTTCCAGGGTGCAGCTGGCTTCACAGTAGCTGTCACAGAGTTGGCTCCTTTCTGGGAGCAGGGCCTCAGGATGTCACCCTAACCCCAGCCCAGGGATGGCTCTAGGCACACTAACTCGTACACCGCTTGCTTCCAGGTTCCCTCTGACCAAGGAGACATGGCTCTGAAGATGATGAGGCTGGTGACTCAGCAGGAGTAGCCGCCCTGGGCTTTGATGAGCGAACGAACCAAGGACCTAGAGCCTTGGGGAAGATCGGCAGTCCCCAAATCCAGCGTGGTCTGTGATTACAAAGGCCCTCCAGCTCCCACAGAGGGTAACATCATGCCCTCTGCAGCAACTTGGAAGTTATTAATGCTTCCCCCCACCCCCTTTTTTAAGGCATGGTCTCACTATGTAGTGCAAGCTGGTCTTAAACTCACTGTGTAGCCCTGGCTGGCTTTGAACTCACCTCCTGTCTCAGCCCTCAGCCTCCTAATCTGTTTAGAAAACAAAAACCAAAGCTACATTTTAAAAAGTGGATTGTTTTTGAGATGGGTGTGGTAGTGTAATCCCTGCACTCAGGAGGCTGAGGCAGGAGGATCGTGTAAGAGTTTGAGACCAGCCTGGGCTACGAAGTGAGCTCAAGGCCAGCCTGAAATGCATAGTGAGACCCTGTCTCAAAAAAAAAAAAAGGATTGTTTTTAATCAAAATGAAGCACAGTGATAGATTGACTTGCTTTTATTATAAAACCAAATTGATGATTTACTAAAACAGTGAGAAACTCAGTTAAGCAGAGAACAAAATCAAAACCCATGTGCTTCCCGGGGAGAAGCAGAGACACTATCCGGTGTCTGTCCCTGCAGACCTTTTTTTGCTCTACATACGTATTTTTTTATAAAGATGGAATCATTCCTATATTTTATTGTCTGCTTTGTCCACATATCAGTGTGTCCTAAACACCTGTCAATAAATTCTCCTCTGTGACATTGTTAATGGCTCCTGGACATTTATTTCATTTTGTAGTTTCATTGTTTACCAAATTCCCAATGGGTTCCCACAAAGAATTCCTAGTTAGTCACTATTGTAAATGTGCTCTGGTGATTCATCCTGATACTTAGGGTTTTATGCACATTCCTACTACTTCTTTACAGTGCATTTGTAAAAGAATAATAATTATTATTAATTTTTGTTTGTCTTTTTGAGACAGGGTCTCACTATGTAGTTCAGGCGGGCCTTGAGCTCACTTTGTAGCCGAGGCTGGCCTCGAACTCACAGTGATCCTCCTGCCTCAGCCTCCCAAGTGCTGGGATTACAGGTGTGCATCACCACACCCACCTAATAATTATTTAGTTGAAAGATGACCACATTTCTTTAAAATTAAAATGATGAATTTAGGACTTAATTTTTTTCTTTTTTGTTTTCTGAGACAGGATCTTGCTATATAGTTTGGGCTGGCCTTAAACTCACTATGTAGCCCAATCTGGCCTCAAACTCATGGCAATCCTGCCTCAGCCTCCCAAGTGCTGAGATTACGGGTGTGTGCCACCATACCCCGCAGGACTTTTCTTTTTTTGGTATCGGAAATTGAACTCAGGACCTTGTGCTTACTAGGCAGGCACTTGTGCCACCGAGCTATATCCCTAGCCCAAGTAATTTTAATTTTTAATTCACAGCTCAAATCTGCAGAAGGAGCCAGGTGTGGTGGTGCACAAAAAGCCAAAAAAAATCTGCAGAAGGAACCTTGTGGCTTCCAAACTTACCCTGAAATAAACACCACTTCCTGTAATAGTACGATCATTCAGAAAACCAAACCCAAAATCTATTCCTACAGAATATGAGGACAGACTTAACAGCAGGTCATCCCTGCATGACTAGCCCTTCAGGACCCTGAGCTTATTCCAGGCTTCCTGGGCAGAGAATGCACACGTCCGTCTGGGGGTCACTGCTAGTGAGTGACACTCCACCACACCCTTGGACTAGGAGAACACAAGAGGCCTGTGCCAGGTTTTCCTGGACTCTGCCAATGCATAGCCTTTTTCCTGCTGTTTTTGCTGTGTAGTTTTGGCTATTAAAAAAGGAATGGAAAATTAGCTATGAGCAGAAGCTGCTTTTGAGTTTTTTCAAGTCCTTTTGGTGAACCACCAAACAATTACAACCCATGGAATACCCGACCTCACAGGGTCTGTTCTATTCAAAAGTAATGGACTGGGGCAACCCATTTGGGACCCCTCCTTGTCTCAAGAGTTACATAATTATCTAATGGCTCATACTGTTCATCGGCTTTGGTTTCGTTTGTTTTGTTTGAGACAGGGTCTCACTGTGCAGTTCAGGCTGGCCGGGACTCACTATGTGGTCCAGGCTGGCCTCACACTCAGGTTAATCCTCCTGTCTCAGCCTCCTGAGTGCGAGATTACAGCCACTATCATGCCTGGCTCGTCTGGTTGTTTTTCTGATTGTCCACTTGGTTCTTATTCAGGAAGACCAGGAGCTTTTCTATTCCCCATTGCTATTCTCCAATACATGTTCCTACTTTGTAAGAAAATAGATTGGACTGGGGGTGTAGCTCAGTGGCTATGTGCTTGGCCTGCATGCCGCCCTGGATTTGATTCACACATCAGGAAAAGAAAAAGTCTACCAGATCCTGGTAATCCAGGACTTAGAAGAAACATGCCTATAAAATTAATGACAAGTTGATCTGAGGAAGAGGTATGAAGCTAGATTCTATGAATGGCAGAATATGAAAATATTTGTGTTTCATAGGAGTGCTCACCAAAGTGTGAAGGAAAATTGTAGTAACCAGCTGACTGGGTGGACACCAGGCAGGCTCCTGCTTCAACCATGTGATGGCTAGGAGCAAAGTGCCCGTGGTGACAGAGATGCAGGCTACCCTTGGGCCCCGCAGCATGGACTTCCACCCACCCAGGCTCTCCCAGCTGGGACCTAATCTCCTAGCCGCAGAACCAACACTGGGCCCTCATCCGTCACATTTCCTGGTGGTCAGCCACCCAGAGGTTACCTTGGTTATGCTGGATCGCTTCCCCATGGAAGAGGGAACGCTTTGTTCTTACTGGAATTGACGCTTGCCCTGGACATAGATTTACCTTCCCTGCCCATGTGTTTCTGCCAAAACTGACATCCGGGGACCTCTGAGTGCCATATCCATGCCCATGGCGTTCCCAGCAAATGCAATGCAGTGGTATTGATTATTCATGTGGAATTCACAGATTTCACCGTGCTCCTTGCTTATCCTGTTGAAGCAGCTGCTTTAACAGATGGCCAAATGACTTTTTGGAAATTCACTTACAATACCAGCTGGGGTAGGCACCTTGTAGGATAGGGGCGTTCTCCGCAGTGCATGACGTGTGCTCTAAGTTGGCCAAGATTGGTGAGTGCAGGAGTCAGAGGGTCACAGTGGAAGTGACTCCTCTCACTACTGGCTTTATCCAGGGTGGTCCAGTAATAAGTTTTTTGCTTTCTGTTCCTGCAATTTATGTTGTTTTGGTCTAGAGCTCTTGGTTACTGTAATGGCTTATATGTGAGTGTTCCCCAAAGCCACGTGTGCTCATAGGCGGGCTTTGGGGAGCTGACGATCATGGCGGCATGGCACTGGATTAGTGCCCTGGTGGGTTTGGAGCTAGCCGACATGTTGGGAGGTGAAGAAGCCTGGTGGGAAGAACTCTTGAATCCTGCCTGCCCTGCTCAGCACTGCCTCTCCTCCACCGTGTCCCTCCGCGGTGCCATCCGGCCTTGGAACCAGCTGCCCCGGGACTACAGCCCTACAGACTGTGAGCCAAAATAAACCTCCTTTAACTGTGGGTGTCAGACCTTTTGTTTCAGTGACAAGAAGCTGACTAAGACATTTACAGAGAAAGCTGTTCTCACTGCGAAGCAAAGTGGAATTCTGTTCAATTGGGACTTGAAGCTGCTGTCCAGCCTCCTTGGACACTGCACCAACAGGCAAAGCACTGGCCGAGGTGATTGATCCCTATGGTCCTGATTATCCACGGAACACTAGGTTGCTGCTAAATGATGGCTTTAATGAGGAAGAATGAAGGAAACTTTGGACCAACCTTCATGTGCCCCGATCCTCTGTATAAGGTCAGTGGGAAACTAACAATCCAGGATAGCCTTTTTTTTTTCCTTGTCTTTTTGAAACAGGGTTTCCCTATGTAGTTCAGGCTGGCCTTGAGCTCACTTTATAGCCTAGGCTGGCCTTGAACTCACAGCAATCCTCCTGCCTCAGCCTCCCGAATGCTGGAATTACAGGCGCGCCTCACCACACCTGATCTCACTATAGACTTCTAATGGTCCAAACCTTTACGAGAGATTTGAGTCATTCCCTAAGACAAGGAACCATGACCACCTGAGATACTTGCTAAGCCCAAAGGAAATATGATATATAACCCATGATAGAATACACTTCTAATCCCAGCTACTCAGGAGGCTGAAGCAGGAAGATCACAGGTTTGAAGCCAGGCTGGGCAACTTCGTATCTCACTAAAAGGGCTGGTGATATAGCTCAGTGGCAGCACACGTGGCCAGCATATGTGAGGCCCTAGAGTCAAACCTGATCACTGCTGTGCTAAGTACCCTATATGTAGTGTGTGACAGCAGCTGAGATCTTGTGACCTTTTGTAGAGATGAGGACTGTGCTGTAACGTATTTCTTCCTTATTTTGATGAGAATGTATTTTAATAACATTGGGCAAGTATTTTTCTTTCCAGCTCCTCTCTCGTCCCTTTATCATCTAAGTGCTAGTAGTAGATAACTTTATATGTAAGTACGTTACAGGATCTCAAGCAGGAAATGCGAATCGGCTACAAAAAGAAAGAGCAACGTACAAAAATAAAACAGCGCATGTAATGTTCTTCCAGGGAGGAGGTTAGTGCATAGGGTTGGGTTGTAAGAGGCTCAGTGGTGTCATACTAAGCAGAAGCTTGACTTGGCTACTGTCTCTATCTGGAGATTATGTATGGCTTAAAGCACAGCAGAGACGTCAGGTTGGCAAGGGGTGGACTGTAGGGTCTTTGTAATGTTTCTGCATGTCTAGATTGAATTGCATTGTCCGGAATTTCCGCTCCTGTATGTTTCTGATTAGGGTGGCCCACAGGAGAGATTCCTGTGGACGTTAGGAGGATGTAGGTAAGGCAGTGGCCGTTCTAATCTCAAGATACGTGGTCATTTCTCTGCTAGCTCAGCTTGTTAGCATCCGGGCTCACAAGTACCCCATCTTCACTTGGCTGCAGACCGAGCTTCTCTGCCTCTGGGCCAGGTGAGAGTGCTCAGTGCTGTGATGGAGCACCCAGAAAGGGGCACCGTGCTCCTGTTCTGTACACGGTCCTCCCAGGCCTGGCTCCATGCTGGGGTTCACACTGTCCTTGTTCTCCTCCACTTGGCACCCACTGTGCTTCCCTAACAGTCTGCCCTGTACGCTGTACTTTGATCTCCAGCGTCAGATTCGTAGACAAAGGCCTTATACCACCTTCTGACAGCTCCCATGTAGCGCAAGGCAGATCCCTCTAACACACATGCACACACACTCACACACACAGTTCCGTTTCTCTGGGTAAATCCTGATTGATATAAGTATTTAAACTTAATTATTTTAATGGACTCAAAGTTCTCTGTCACTGGGATCTGGACATTTGACAGTGTCTTTCGGTGGCCTATTGAACAGCAACTTGATCATATTTTGTGTGTGTGTCTATGTATGGTACCAGGGATCAAACCCAGGGCATTGCACATGCTAGGCAAGCACTTCACCGGAGCTATTTCCAACTCTTGATCAGATACAGTAATCTTGAGACATGTCTTTCTTTTTCTTTTCTGTGTGTGTGTGTGTGTGTGTGTGTGTGTGAGAGAGAGAGAGAGACAGAGAGAGAGAGAGGGAGAGAGGGAGAGAGGGAGAGACTGGGGATTGAGCCAAGGCTTTTGCAATGAGCTACATTCCCAGCCTCTTTTACTTATTTATTTTGAGACACCCTCTCGCTAAGTAACACAGGCAAAGCTTCAACTCATAATCCTCCTGCTTCAGCCTCCCAGAGTCCTGGGATTCCAGGCGTGTACCATCACACCTGACTTCCCCTCTTTCCCTTCTCATTGGCAGCTAATGTTGCTGTCAAATTTGGACTAACTTCACTTTGTTTTTCTGTCTCGCAAACAGTTTATTTTAGTGCACAGATGCTGTACATTTCTTTGTTCTTGCAAATTGGTAGCTTCAGGTGGTTTCGCAGATGTTTCTAGTTTTTCACTGATTCTGTCTGATACATAGAGGTTTGTGTGACCTACAAGTTCAGCTCTCTGCCTTGGCCATGTTCCATTGACTTCTTTTTTTTTTTTTTTTTTGTGGTACTGGGGATTGAACTCAGGACCCTGCGCTTGCTAGGCAAGCGCTTATTCCACTGAGCTATATCCCCAGCCCTGCCTTGGCCATGTTTTCCAGGATCTATTACAACATTTAAGATCTCTGCCCCCCCACTTTTTTTTTTTTTGGCGGTACTGGGGATCGAACTCAGGACCCTGCGCTTGCTAGGCAGACGCTTATTCCGCTGAGCTATATCCCCAGCCCCCCAAGATCTCTGCCCCTTTTATGCCCTTTCGCATCTGTTCTAAATACTCTTTCCCAGAACTGCTGTCAGCATGGCTTCTTTGTTGGTATTTCTTAATTACCCTAATTATGCCAGGTGTTGTTCTTTTCATCTCTTTTTAAGATTTTTTATCTCCTATATGACATGTTTGCTTTAATTTCCTTCAGAGGAGCCTAAGTGTTTATAATTTCCCAGTGTAGATCTTTCCAGAAAAGTTGCTTGTCTATCTTTTATGCTTGTTGTAATTTCTTTCTTTCTTTCTTTCTTTCTTTCTTTCTTTCTTTTTTTTTTTTGTCTTTTTGAAACAGGGTCTTGCTGTGCAGTTCAGGCTGGCCTTGAGCTCACTCTGTAGCCCAGGCTGGTCTTGAACTCACAACGATCCTCCTGCCTCAGCCTCCGGAATGCCGGGATTATAGTTGTGTCCTATCATACCTGGTTACATACACATCTTTGAGGAAGGGCAGAGTTATATAATTATCTAATGGCTCATACTGTTCATCTGCTTTGGTTTTGTTTGTTTTGGTTGAGACAGGGTCTCACTGTGCAGTTCAGGATGGCCGGGACTCACTATGTGGTCCAGGCTGGCCTCACACTCAGGTTAATCCTCCTGCCTCAGCCTCCTGAGTGCTGAGATTACAGCCACTATCATGCCTGGCTCGTCTGGTTATTTTTCTGATTGTCCACTTGGTTCTTATTCAGGAATAACTGAGAGGGTGGCTTGTGGTTATCTGTTCGGTCTTTCAGCTGCCTGAGTAGGGAGAATGCTGGGATCTTGGGCAGTAAATGTTGGGTACTTGTTCCCGATGGCCCACTTGGGGATAGTGCCCTGCCTAACGGCAGAAGCACTCAAAATTTATGTTTCTCTGCTTCAGGAGAAACCAAGCACCTTGGAAGAAACAAAGTTCAGAGAAACCTTGAGATCCCATATTTGATGAGTATAAATAGTTTTCTATTTCTGTGTAATAAATTACCCAGAAACATAGTGATTTAAGACCTTTAAGCCTGACATATGGTACCTGGCTACAATCCCAGCACTCTGAGAGGCTGAGGCAGGAGGATCACAAAGTTGAACCCAGCCTGGGCAGTTTAGTGTCAATAATAATAATAGTAATAATAATAGGCCTGATGTTATGGCTTGTGTTTAAAAGTCCCCGAAAGCCTCATGCAGTCATAGGTGGGGTTTTTTCGGAAGTGGCTGGATCTAGAGCGTGTGACACTGGGATTCATTCATGGTGCAGTGCTAGGACCAAGGGCACTAGGATTAATGTGTGAGTGCTGCCCGCCCTGAGTAGCCTGGATAAGATACGAGGGACAGAAAGAGCTGTGGCCGTCCCTTCTTGTTGCCACTTCCTTCCTACCATGACCAGTTTCTTCTCTGTGATCCCCCTCTGTCGAGCCAGCCCGCCTTGGAGCCAGCCGATTATGGACTGCGACCTCTACAGACTGTGGGCAGATAAACTTTGCTCCTTTAACCTTGGGTGTCCAGTATTTTGTCTCAGCAATGAGAAGAGTAACTAAGACAGCTGGAGAGATAACTGTGAAGGCCCTGGGCTCCATCCCCACTACCTCACACAGGACAAACACACACACAACCTGTGTTACCTGACTGCTGTAGGTAGGAATCCACGTGTGGCTCTGCTGGGTCCTCTACCTGAGGGCTCTCACACAGGGCTGCAGTCAAGATACTGACCAGAATGTCAGTCACCCCAGAGCGCAGCCAGGACAGAATCTACCTCCAGACTCACCCCTGAGGTTACTGGAAGATGCAGTCCCCCGTGGGCCGTGGGACTGAGGACTTCCCCCAAGTACTTGCCGTGTGGACCTGGCCACGGGGCGGCTTGACTGACATGTGTCACCTGGCTTCATCAGAGCAAGCAAGAGAGAGGAAGCATGCAAGAAGACAAAGGTCACCGTCCTTTGAGAAGAAAGCTCAGAAGTGGCCTCTCATTACTGTCACCTACTCTATTGCTCAATTTTAAAGTGTTTTATTAGTGCATGTTTGTAGCGCGCCATGGTTACCTTCTTCACGGGGAACCGGGACAGGCACAGAGCACACTGTAGTTCTTTCTTATCTCCTTCCACTCCCTCCCTTCCCCATCCACCTCGTGGCCCTTTACACTTATCCAAGGGTCTGTCTCCCTATTTCCTGTTACATGTCTTGTATTTTCCTCTCGTTATATTGTGCGTTTCTCATATAAGAGAAACCGTGCACTCTTTAAGCTTATGTGTCAGATTTATTTCACTTAACATTATGGTCTCCAGGTGCACGCATTTGCTTACAAATGCCTCAGCAGTATCCTTCTTCATGGCAGAGTAGCACTCCATTGTATATAAACATTACATTTTCTTTATCCCTTCACCTGTTGATGGACATAGAAGCTCTTCCCAAGATTTAGCTGTTAAGAATTGTGGTGCTATAACTATGGGTACACATGTATCATTGTAACATGATGTGTTTAACTCCTTCCTAGAAGGGCAATAGCTGGGTTGAATGGAATTTCTTGTTTTCGTTGTTTGAGGCATCTCCATACTGACTTCTGTAATAGTTATATTAATTTACATCCCCACTGATGGTTCCTTTTTCTCTGCAACTTCACCAGCCCTTGTTATTATTCAATTTCTTGATGATAGCCATTTTCTCCAGGACAAGATGAAATTTTCAGTGGGCTTATTAGTATTATTTTTTAGCTAGGGCCTCACTATGTAGTTCAGGCTGGACTCAAACTCACTCTGTAATTTAGGCTAGCCTTGAACTCACCACAGTCCTCCTGCCTCGGCCTCCCAAGTGCTGGGAGGGATTTATGATAGGGGAGTCGAGACCATTCACATGGGAAGTTATTACTGAAATGTAGTGACACATTCATATCACTGCATTATTTTCCTGCTGCCGATTTCCTCCCCGCCCCACCCTGGTCTGCCAAACTGCTCCTCCTACTGGTTGTAGTATTCACTCTGTTATTTTACTTAGTCATTTTTAAGAGGAATGATTTAATCGCCAGTGTGGTGGCGCACGCCTGTAATCCCAGCACAGGGGAGGCTGAGGCAGGAGGATCGTTGTGAGTTTGAGACCAGCCTGGGCTACAAAGTGAGCGCAAGGCCAGCCTGAACCACATAGCGAGACCCTGTCTCAAAAAAAAACAAAAAAGAAAAACAAAAAAAAAGAGGAATGATTTAATTTAACTCAAAGTTTCAGGAGATTTGGGATATGGCTGCCAGGCTTCAAGGCAGAACCCTCATGGTGGAAAGCTGTGGTGCAGCGCAGCTTCTTAGTTCATGGCAGCTGTGTCTTTTCATGGGATTCTGCTGCATCCTGCACAGCTCCCGATGTCCCAAGGTGAGGGTGGTGAGTGGCTGTATCGGACGCGTTTTCTTGCTCCCTGGATCCCTGTTCAGGTGCCACATGCTGTGTGCCGTGCAGCTCTCTGTGTTCCAGGCTGAGGACAGTGAGGGGCTGGGGAAAAAGGACAGGAGTCAGAATACAGAAAACTGAGGCCAGACAAGCCCTCTGTCCTGGTGGGAAGGAAGGAAGGAGGAAGAGGAGGAGAAAGAGGTCATTCCATTATTCTTTTTGGCACTGTTGGTTTGTGTTGAAAAGTCTGCTCTGATTCTAATGCATTTAACTTTATAAGGAATTTTATCTAACAGTTTCTAATTCTGTCCTCACTGGGCATGGTGGTGAATGCCTGTAATCCCAACACCCAGGAGGCTCAGGCAAGAGGATCTCCATGAGTTTAAGGCTAGCCTGGGCTACATAATTTTTTTTCTTTTTTTTTTTTTGGTCTTTTTGAGGCAGGATCTCGCTGTGCAGTTCAGACTGGCCCTGAGCTCACTTTGTAGCTCAGGTTGGTCTCAAACTCACCATGATCCTCCTGCCTCAGCCTCCCAAGTACTGGGATTACAGGCATGCACCACCACATGGGCTACAAATTTAAGACCAGCCTGAATTACAAAGTGAGAACCTGTGTCAAAAAGAAAAAAAATTCTGTCCTTGTTTTGGACTTGTAGGATTTTGACTGTGATGTGTGTGGAGTTCTTTTCTGATCATGGCTACTTGAAGGTTCTGTATCCCTTGCTAATCTTTACGTTCAATTCTTTCCCAGTATTTTTGGTTAGTTTTCTGCTATTTCTGTGAACAGGGGTTTTTTTGCTACTTGTGCTGTCTTCTGATATTTCATTAAATTCCAGTTCATCTTAGATTAGTCTCTTTTGTGTCTAGCAGGTGTTGGATTCATTTTTCATGATCTCTTGTTGTTTTTCTAAGATCTTTTTTATTTTTGTCAGTACTGGGAATCAAACTCAGAACCTTGTACTTGCCAGGCAGGCGCTGTGCCACTGAGCTATATCCCCAGCCAAAACATTCTCTATTTTAAAGCTTTCACTTTTTTTTTTTTGTATTGGGAATTGAACTCAGGACCTTGTGCTTGGCAGGCAGGTGCTGTGCTCTTGAGCTATATCCTAGGTCCCCCTTGTTGTTTTCAAGCTCAGATTATGGTTACCCGCACCAGACCTATGTTCTACTTCTGACATTCTGTCCTCACATTGGTCACTTATGTTGCCCATACTTTCAATGGAATCTCTAATCTCTTGGATTTTGGTTTGGTACTTTTTTATGAACTTTTTTTTTTTGAGACAGGGTCTCATTAAGCAGTTCAGGCTGGCCTCAAAATTCTTGCCAATCCTCCTGCCTTGGCCTCCCAAGTGCTAGGATTACAGGCATGTGTAACTACACCCGGCTTTCATGGATTTTGATTCTTTACTAAACTGGTCGTTCATGTTTTGCATCACTTTATTGAGCTCAGCTAGCTTTATATTAGTGTCTTCTATAAGCCCACTGATTGTCTTGTTTATTGCCTATTATCTGTTTAGTAATATCCTCTCTGAGCTCACTGAGCATCTCATTGATACATTTTTGTGTCTCATCGTTTTGCATAACTCAGCTGTTTGGCTTCTGATTTCCTTCCCGTCAATGGCCCTGGGTTAATTTGGAGGGAGTCGGGAGTTTAGGAGGAGTTTTGTTGCCTGGCGTTCTTATGTTTCTGTTGTTTGGTGGGGGGAGCATATGTTTAGGTTTGCAGGTTGATTATAGTGGAAAGACTTTGTTGCTACTATGGAGATCTCATCACTTAGTGTCTATTTCTCAGGGATGCCCTCTGCTCATAGTGAACTGTAAGTCTTTGCCTCTGTCTCAAAATCCAGAGAGGAAGGTTATATATTTGGTCCAGCACCTGGTTCTCCAGAAATAAACCACAGTATTGTGGGTGATGCAGAGACAAAGCAGATGCTGGCGTACAGTGAAAATGAATTAATAACAACAGCTATGCCACCCTGACAGTAGTAACAGAATCAGCAATAGTCAAAGACAAACTGGATATTGACATGCTATAAGAACCAGTGTAAGCTACCCGTGTACCACTCTTAGCCATAGAAAAGAGACTTATAATTTTAATACAGACACAAAGATAGACCGGCTATCAACACACAGTACGTATCTACTAAATTAAAGACAAAAAATAGCAAACAGTTAACCAAATGTCTAAAGGTTAATAAAGCTTCCTGGTTATGCTGGTAAAGATGGAGAGGGTGAGGAATGGGAGAATGACAGACATGAAATTTGAAAAATAAAGAAAAGGAAGAGAGAAAAGCGTGGTAAGTAATCCTATTAAAGACAAGATCAGGCGCGTTCAGGGTGGTATGGCCATAAACAGTAATCCTATTAAAGAATAAAACAAAACTAACAGAATTAGATGAAAGTAAAAGGAAATAACAAGCTAGAAAAGGAAGAAAAAAGAAAACCAACTGGGCATGGTGGCACATACCTGTAATCCCAGCACTTGGCAAGCTGAGGATTGCCCGGAGTTTGAGGCCAGCCTGGGCTACATAGTAAGTTCAAGGTCAACCTGAACTATGCAGTGAGACCCTGTCTCAAAAAAAAAAAAAAATCTACAGAGCAAAATGAAGGGGAAAAAAGAAAAATGAGAAGAAAAAATAAGGAAAAAAGGAGAAAAAAACCAAAACCACCCAAAAGCAATTTTAAAAAGAATGAAGTGACTGTGTATATGAGAGAAAGATAAGAGAGCGGTGGGTGGCAGGGAGGGAAGGAGGGGAGAGAGAGTGTTTTCATGAGTGGTTTCTTCCAGCGGTACTGGAATTCACCATATATGAGGAAGAGTCAGTGAGTAACTGCTAAGACCTATTTTGTTATACCCTGTTTTTGGTTTTTGGGTTTTGTTTTGTATTGTTTTCTTTGAGACAGGATCTGTGTAGTTTTTCTGGCCTTGAACTCACTGTGTAGCCCAGGCTTGGCTTGAACTCCCAGTGATCCTCCTGACTCAGCCTCCTGAGTGTTGGGATTACAAGCATGTGCCTTTTGGAGCTATGTAGTCATCTCCCACACAGTCACTGTTACAGGATAACACTAGTAACCCTAAAGTATGGTTGTTCTGTAGTTCAGTCTTGAACAAATAACCCCTTTTTAAAATGGCTCTTGAGGGCGAGGGATATAGCTCAGTGGCACAGCACCTGCCTGGCAAGTGCAACTGTAAATTCAATTCCTAGTACCGCGCCCCCAGAAAAAAAGAAAGAAAGAAAGAAAAATGGCTCCTGATTAAACCCTTTCAAATATGTCAGGTGCCACGCTGGATTTCTTCAACCCTAACCATGCAACACAGAAGGAGGCACTTTCAGAGCAAAATCCCATGGTTTTGTTCCCCACAGTTTACAGTCACCATGGGCTTTTCTTGGGCTAGAGCTGCCTGGTGTTTTGTTTCTCCCTGGAGCTTCTGACCCTCCTTGGGTTTATCTTGTGTCAGCAGAGACTGGTCCCCCTTCCTGTTTCTTTCTTTTCTCTGTTTTGGGTTCTGTTTCTCCAGCTTCTTTATAGTTTCTGGTTTCCTCCTGATTCCCAGAGATCTGCTTTTGTTCTCTTTACCAAGTTGTTGCACTCCAGTGTCTCTAGTCTAGGTTCCAGAGAGGTGGCATTTTGTGGCTGGTCTCTTCTGTGCCATTTTTAATCTCACCCACTCTGTTCTTTAGGAGGAAGTTGATAGGTCCAGCCCACAGTGGAGATTACATGAGGGCGTGAATGCCAGGAGGTTGACATCACCAAGACACATCCAGAAGCTGCCCAGCCTCATAGGCCAATACTTATTTCTCTCACACTTCCTTCACCTCAGAATATGTCATAACGATGGCGTGGGAGGCTGAGGCAAGAAGATTGCTTGAGCCTAGGATTTCAGGGCAGCCTGGGCAATATAGTGAGCAGGGTTAGGGGTGTAACTCAGTGGTGGAGTACTTGCCTACCATGTACCAGGCTCTGGGTTTGAGTCCCAACACAGCAAAAAAGAAAGAGGAAGGGAGGGAGGGGAGGAAGGAAAGGAATGAAATTTTTAACTGGGTACACAACCATCCAGAAAAGAACACATTCCCCAGCTTCCCCTGCAGTTAAGTGTGGTCATGTGACTGGGTTCTGGCCAATGGAATGAGTAGTGAGAGAAGCCTTCTGCCAGTGGCTGGAAACCGCCTCCTCTATGTGCCTTTTCACCCCCACTTGCCCTCTTTTCTTTCATTTCACCAGCTAGCAGGTAGGTGCAACTGTTTAAAATCATGGGCTCAAGGACCCCCATCAGGCTCTGGAGAGATCTGCAGGAAGGAGCCTGAGTTCCTGAGGACTTTAAGAGTGGAGCCATCAATAACCAATTTCCTTGCTGGATGCGGGAGAAAAATGTATTTATGTCTCAAGCCACTGTCAGTTTAGGTTTTCTGCCACTATAGCCAACCCAAATCTAACAAATAAACGTGGGCACGTGCGTGCATTGTGTGCGTGTTGGGGATTTGATGCAGGCTTCACCCCCAGGCTGTCCCACTGAGCTACACGCCCAGCTCCCTAAATCTAACTAAACACAGTACAGTTTTAGAAACTGGAAAAGGCATTTTACACTCTTCTTCCTAAGCCCAGAGAAGCTGAGAATGACTGCCACAGGGAAAAGCATTTCATATACACTTTGAAACTGGACCATGGAGTTTGACCTCATGCATGTTCCTGGGCCTTCACAAAAAAGAGGACATTAGTGTCAGTAAAGGGAGACTCCAGGTAAAACTGTAGGATTTGTGACATTCAGCTTTCCACGTAGCCGCCTCAAGGGGAAAGCGGGGAGGGGAGTTGGAGACAGGGAAGGGAGAGAACTTCTCCCCATTTATCTTGTCTCCAAGGATGACTGCCCCTACTCCACAAGCTATTCAAAGGCCCTCTTGAGAGAAACACAAGCAAAAATAAAGTGGCCTTGGCATCTACCTGGGGACACATTTAATTCCCCTCCTGGAGGCAGGAAAACAGACAGATGTATTAGAATGTGAAACTCTGGTGGGGCCGGGCGGGGTGGCACCCATCTGTAATCCCACCACTCCGGAGGCTGAGGCAGGAGGATTGCTGTGAGTTCGAGACCAGCCTGGGCTACAAAGTGAGCTCAAGGCCAACCTGAACTGTATAGTGAGAGCCTGTCTCAAAAACACTCACACGCACACATACAAGAAAGAGAGAAAGAGAGGGAGAGGGAGAGGGAGAGGGAGAGGGGGAGAGGGGGAGAGAGGGAAAGAAAGGAAGGTAGAAAGAAAAAGAGAAAGGAAAGGAAGGAAGGAAGGAAAGGAAAGGAAAGAAAGAAGGAAAGGAAAGGAAGGAAGGAAGGAAGGAAGGAAGGAAGAAGAAGAAAGAAAGAAAGAAAGAAAGAAAGAGAAAGAAAGGAAAGAAAGAAAGAAAAGAAAAGAAAAGAAAAGAAAAGAAAAGAAAAGAAAAGAAAAGAAAAGAAAGAAGAAAGAAAGAAACTCCGGAGGAAACAGATGCTTCGGGACTCAGATCTACTGTAAGCTAGGTTCAGGAAATTGGGATTTTTTTCCCTCAAAAACTGTTCCTCATATAATGTGGTCTGTGAGAGGAGTGCAGGATTCTGCCGCGATGTTCACAAGCACTTGTGTCATGTGATCATCTCTGCCATCAAACTTTGTCAGCAGGGGCTGTGGGTGCAGCACAGTGGTAGAGTGTGGGTTTAGTATGCACAAGGTCCTGGGTTCAATCCCCAGCACCAAAAGCAAAACAAATTAAAAAAAAAAACAAAACAGAAAAGCCCCAATTTGTGGGTAGTGAAAGCATGGTAAGACTCCAAAGCAGAAACTACTGCTCCCTACTGCCCCTCTGGGGAACTAAATATTATCAGTAACGTTCCATTGGGCCAGGGATACTGTTCAGTGGCACAAGTGCCTGCCTGGCAAGCACAAGGTCCTGAGTTTGATTCCCGGTACCAAAAACACCAAAAACACAAAAAACCACTTTCCATTGCTGTGATAAAATACCTGAGATAAGCAACTTAAAAGGGAAAGGCTTGATTTTGGTTCACTGTTTCTGAGGTTTCAGTCCACAGTTGGCCTGGCTGCTTTTGGCCCCTTGGTGAGGCAGGACTTCTGGTGATGCGAAATCATGGCAGTGGGACAACATGGCAGAGGGACACCATGGCAGTGGGACATCATGGCGGGCCATCAGTGCCATAGGAACATGTGGTGGAGGAGGCTGCTTGCCTCACAGTGCCCAGGAGGGAAAGAGAGAAAGGAGGTGATGTCTCCATATTGCCTTGAAGTGCAGACTCTCGGTGACCTAACACCTTCCCTCAGCCCCGCTCCTAACTCCCCTCCCAATAATGCCATGGGTTGGTGGCCAAGCCTTTAGCACATGGCCTCCAGGGGGCATGGAAGATCCAAAACATAACAGTCATCCACGATGATACTTCGTCTGGTGAACTCTGGTGTCCAGAGCCAGCTGAATCTCTGTGGACACCTCCCACTATCCTCCCTTCTAACTATGTGGGATGGGTCCAGCCAGCATCTGCAGGATTTCTTTCTTTCTTTTTTTTTTTTTTTTTGTCTTTTTGAGACAGGGTCTCGCTATGCAGTTCAGGCTGGCATTAAACTCACTTGGTAGCTCAGGCTGGCCTCGAACTTGCAAAGATCCTGCTGCCTCAGCCTCCCGAGTGCTGGGATTGAGGAAATGTGCCACTAGTCCCAGCTGTAGTATTTCTCGTTTCAACCTCACAATCAAGGATTGAAGCTTCTGGCAGCTGCACAGCCCTCTCTCAGCCAGGCAGAAGAAGGGCTGCGCCATCTGTGACTAAGCGTGTCAGGAGGTCAGCCCGAGCCTGCCCCCTCCTGCCAGCTTGCACATCCACGCTCCTCCAGCCAGCTGCGTGCTGCTCGCCTGGGGAAAGTGAAGGGAGGTGAGTGTTGTCTTGTGCAAGGCTCAATGAAGAGAGACAACCAATCTGTTTGAAAAGACACCGTACAGTACATTTACAAGCTGACATGACCAAAAAGAAGCCATTGCCAGCCCTTCTGTTACTGTCGTAAACAGTGAGCCTTCTGCTGGTCAGGTGATCTGTGCATGTACAGACTTCAGAATGCTTCTGATGTTATAAGTCTCCGCCAGGTAATAGTCAGGGGACAGGGCTATTTGGAGAACTTGACAATGGAATCTATACTCTCCTGAGGAAAAAAAGCCCTGTATTTAACTTTAATCAGGGATGGGCATTTCTAAAATGGATTTAACATTATATTCCTTTGTGTGCCACCAGGGTTACCTCGTGCCTCTGCTTTAAAAGCCACCTCGCAGCTGCCTCAGCCCCTGGAAAACTGCCTTTGTTCCTTGCTCACTTTCCCTTTAAGGGTTTGAGTATTTCAGCTGGCAGAGTTCCCAGCTCCCTCCGGACTAATTGGCACAAGGTAAAAATTTTCCAACTTGGAAGAGAAACAGCCTGCTCGCCAGGGAAGGCTCTTCAAGGTAACAGAGCCCTGAGGCTCCTGCCACCGCCTTTGGCAACCTTTAGGGACAAATCCCTCTTGCTGTTAGGAGGAGCTAGAAACCCACAGATTGGGAACACCGAGCTTGGGGCAGAATTGCTCGGAACTTTGAAACCAGTGACCTGTGGAGACCAGGAAATGGAGTAAATGTGAGTGAGGCAAGGGCAGCTGAGCGTTCCCTCCCGGGACAAGCATGACAGCTCGTGTGCTGGTCACGGTGGCTTCAGCCCTCGTAGGGACAGGGCCACACTTCTGCGGAAGAAACACATCAACGAGCCCTCTGGTGGGGAGGGAGGCACCCAAGGGTGTGGGGATAAGGAAACACGGTGGCTTCTGGGAGCCAGGTGCCAAGAGGAGGCCCGGGGGCGGGGGGGGGGGGAGGACAGACGAGAGGAGAGAAGGCCTCTCCTCTCACCTCCTCCCTCCCCCTGGTGTGAGGAAAACCCATGGGCTGACAAACACATGGGCGGCAGGCTGTAAAGCATGCAAACATAAAACTGAAAGATTTTTTGCTGGAGCTTTCCTTCCTGGCTCAGCTCTGCCTTGAAACTGGCAGTAGAATTTGCATTGTTCCCTGTTGCCATGGGTGTGGGTGACTGTGTCCTGTCTCCCACACCAAAAAAAAAAAAAAAAACCACCCCAAAACACAAAAAACTGGCTGGGTGCTGAGGGCTGTGGCTTGCTGCTGTGAACAAGAGGGCCGTCTGCTGGGCCGAGAGGGAGGAGGGCCCGCGGGGTTGTGGCACTGATTTTTCCTCAGGTGGTCACGTCCGACACTTGGCAAGTGGCAGAAGGAGACGGTGACAATTGCTGAGGGTGGGGAAGTGGAGCCTGGAAGTCAAGCTGAGAGCAGCCTTTAAGGTGTGAATTTAGGGCTGCCTGGCTCCAGCCTTCAGGTCTTATCTGGACAGAGCTCTAGCAGGGCTGGGGCCAGTGCCCAAGGGCAGTGGCACCTGTTTCTGGTAGGAGGAAGACAGCATGAGTCATCCACATGTTGGGGTTTGGAGCAGCTTTCTAGTTTGAATCCCAGCTCTAGCTCCACTGCCAGTGTGGACAACTTCGGGTTCTCTGCACATCAAGCTCAGCTGCAAAAGGAAGATGATACTAGCACCTTCTTTGTAGGAAAAGTAGACAGAATAACGTATGTTAGGAGTTTCTGAATGTTAGTTATTGTGGATACTACAGTATTTACTAACAACGCTAACTGTGCCGCCAACAGCCTAACGCTCAGCAGTACCGAAGAGACCGTTTTATCGATCTCTGGATCTGCAAGAAGCAGTCGGGTCCCGGAGCCAGACACACTGCAAGGCAGTCCCAGTCTGCCCCTTCCCGCTGTGTGACTTTGGGCAAATTACTTAACCTCTGTGGGAACAAGACGGGTAACACCTCACCCATGGGGCTGTTGGGAGGACGGACTAACCTGAAAGTGCCCGAGTCCTGCCCGTTGGGTGAGGTCACGCGAGGACGACGACGATGGGATGGACCCCCCACCCTGTTCTGCTTTGCCACCCAGGGATTCTGAAGCTCACAGGTCTCCGGGGAACGCCCCGTGGCCCTGCGTTCAGTTAAGTTAGAAATTGTTCCCAGCGTGCCGCCTGGAAGCCACGTGGCCTCATCTTGGTGTCTGGCTATGTGACTTGGCTGGGCCGTGATCAGAGGCACACATGTCCGGTCAACAAAGGCAGCTGTTTCAAGACTTGCCAGGAAATGCAAATTGGCCAAAGGAATACATGAAGAGAAACTCCTTTGTTATGAACCAAGTGCTTCCGATTTCCTCCAACTTTGGGCAGAGCTCCCCCGGAGCGGCTCCTCCCTCTCCCCCAGACATTCCCAAGGCTTTTGTCACTGAACGCACCCCCCCACCGCAGGGGATGTTTACTTCTCCTGGGGGGTCCGGCCCCACCGACCCTCCAGAGGCCCTGGGGCCATCTCATTCGTCTCCAGGGGACAGGTAAGAGGACCATGGCCAGAGGAGGAGCGGGTGAGGATCCACGCAGACTCCACGGCCACAGTGCAGGCTGGGGGCGGTAGTGGCGGGGTCACCGCAGCAGCGGGAACGGGGCAGCCGTCCTGACCTGGCGCTTGCCAAGCGCGGGGCCCTCTTCCGGGGCGTTGCAGCTGGTGACTCACTTCGTCATCAGCCTCCGGCTGCGGCTGTTACTCTTCGCATTTTACAGATGAGAAACCCGAGGCAAAGCCAGCCGCAGTTGCTTTCCCGAGAGGACACAGGCAGAAAGGGGCAGTGTGGAGACCCGAGCTCAGGCGCGCTATGCTCTTAACTAGGGAGCATCAAACGGAGCCCCAGCAGGAGAGGACCTTCAAAACCCTAAAGTACGCGGGAAACACAGATCTCTGTGTATGCTCTTGCTGTGGCTTGAGTGGGTCCCCAGAAGCTCATTCCTCCCTGGGGCAGTGTTGGGAGATAAGGCTGAGGGAAGGGAGTTTGGGTGGTGTGGACAGAGCATATGTGAACCGACCTGTGTCCTTTTCCTGTGAGTTTTCCCTTTTCCCTTCCAGTTTCTCCCACAGGTTGGAAGCAGCGTGAAGCCCTCCCCAGAAGCCAAGCAGAGGTCGGTCCCATGCTCTTAGATCCCTAGCATCCAGAGCCACCAGTCAGAATAAACCTTTCTTTATAAATTATCTAGTCTCAGGGATTCTGTTATAGCAACAGTAAATAGACTACAGAAGTTTTACTGACGTTGGGTCTAGCATTACAATTTTAAATCACTACAGTTTTTTAAAGAGTTGTTTAACTGCTTTCCTCTGAAAGATCTCTCCCCTCAGCTACCTCAGAGATACCGGTGTTTTTCAGAATGAAAGCTTAGGCTATTTTTTGTATCGTGCCCGCCAACCTGTTTGTTTTCTTTTGATCCATGCTGCAGCAAATGGCTCTCTATCTCCTGTCCTCCCAGATGCCCTCCCTCTACACCATGGCTGGGGGGTCTCTCTGAAGCCAGGTGGGATGGGAGGTGGGGAACGGGAGACAGGCAAGCACAGAGGACTCTACTTTCTCATGGGGAATTAACTGCGGCGGTGGGGCAGACTGTGGGAGGAACAGGTCTGGACCTGTAAGATGTCAGATGTCAGGGTTTATTAAAGGGGCCACAGTGCACCGAGGCTCAGCCCTCTGGTGTTGTGATCAAGTCCAAAGCAAACAAGAGAGACAGTTCACTAAAATTGCTTTAGACTCCAGCCATATTTACTTTTTTTTTTTTTTTTTTTTTGTCTTTTTGAGACAGGGTCCAGCTATACAGAGCTCACTCTGTAGCCCAGGCTGGTCTCAAACTCAACGATCCTTCTGCCTCAGCCTCCCAAGTGCTGGGATTACAGGCGTTCCCCACCATGACCAGCTACTTTAAACAATTTTATAAAGTTTGAGTTCCTTATTTATTGAGCTTTTAAGGATCTAAAGAATCGTGTATAATTTTGAGCTGGACTGTATTTCACTTCATGGGTGGCAATGTGTGCTATGGTGGTATTTGTGGTTTAGGGGGTCCTTTCAAGGTGGTGGGAGAAGTGCTCATGAATGTCAAAAGTCTTCTCTAGCTAATAGACAATGTATTGACTCATTTGTAATAAGGCTTCGTGTGGAGGGGCTGGTTGGTGCGTAGTGTGTAGATAGATGATGGTGATCTCTTATCTTTTTTTTTTTTTTTTTTGTCCTTTTTTGAGACAGGGTCTCACTGTGCAGTTCAGGCTGGCCTTGAACTCACCTTGTAGTCCAGGCTGGTCTCAAACTCACAAAGATCCTCCTGCCTCAGTCTCCCAAGTGCTGAGATTACAGGCAGGTGCCACCACACCCAACAGTGATCTCTTACCTAGCAGCTACTATGTGCCGGGCATTCTGTTACATGCTCTATAAACATAGCTCCCCTCCTCCCACATTATATGAGTCCTGCCTTCGATGTGTGAGGAAAGCAAGGCTGAGAGAAACTAAATAACTGGTGTGGGATTGCAGAACCAGAAGGTGTGGGCTCTGGCTCTGGACCCAGGTCTGGGCTGAGTGGGAGGCTTGGGTTCCTGTGAAGTCTGGGTTGCCTTCAGGCAGAGAATGGGTTCTTCCATCCATATGGGGAAGGGGGTCTCTGGGAGGTGTTTAGGCCATGAGGGCTCTGGCCTCATGGGTGCACTGCTGCCGCTGTTACAAGGGCTCATGGGAGTGGCTTGTCCCTCTCCTGCTGTTCTATTGTGTGGAGACTCAGCCCAAAAGCCCCCAGCAGAGGCTGGCACCTTGATCTTGGACTCCCTAGGGACTGGAACTGAATACATTTCTGTTCTTTATAAGCTACCCACCCTCAGGTGTTCTGCTACAGCAGCACAAAGCAGACTGAGACATCCTGTCCCTTCTGTTTGCAAGAAGTGAGTCAGAAGAGCCCACACTATTTCCAGGGTGCACAAGGAGTACATGCCTATCAGAGAGTGAGGACCCTTGGTGACACACATTCAAATAGACACCAGTGGTGACAATAATAAGACTAAATTCGAGGTGTGGACGCTTGCTCCGACTCAGGCGTGGCACGAGGTCCCCACAGTACCTTCCACGACTCCTCTGCCCACTCAACTTTGCCAGGCATCCAGCGCCAGGGGTGCTGAGGACAGAGTGACAAATGAGGTGCACTTCTTGTTCTGGAGGTGCTCCTGTCCGGAGATGTGGTTTGGTCCAGTTTTACAAACAAGGAGAAGAAAGGTCATAAGCTGGCCAGTGGGACCTCAAGTCAGTTTCACAAAGACAGCACACTTCTCAAGCCTGAAAGACAGGCACACCTCTAGGCACCGAAGGGTCATCCTTCAGCATCTCATCTAAGACCTGCAGGGAGGAAGGGAGAAAGCACACGGAAGATGTGCAGCATAATTCCATGGATATAAATTCTGGATGTTTCAGTGGGCTAAGTGCTTGCCACTGAGCACTAGGGCCCTGAGTTCGATCCCCGGTCCCGGAAAAAAAAAAAAAAAATTCTGGTTGTGGGTGCTGGCATCATGGGCCACACGAAGTGGAAATGACAAAAGAAAAATAAAACAGCAAGAGCTGGATGTGGTGGCACGGGGCTGTAATCCCAAATACCTGGGAAGCTGAGGCAGGAGGATTGCAAGTTTGAGGGCAGTTTGGGCAACTGAGATCTTATCTCAGAATAAAAAGCAGACCAGAGATGTAGTTCAGTACAAAAGCCCTGAGTTCAATTCCCAGTATAACAAATAAATAACACTGGGACATAACTCAGTGTGAAGGACCTAGGTTCAATCTCTAGTAACACACAGGAAGGAAAGAAAGAAGGAAGGAAGGAAGGAAGGAAGGAAGGAAGGAAGGAAGAGAGAAGGGAAGGGGGAAGAAAGCAAGGCGCAGCTCAGTGATGACATAGCTGACCAGCATGCCTGAGACCCAGAGTTCAGTCTCCAGCACTGGGGGAAAAATGACATTATCAACAGAGTAACAAGGTAGCCACAGAATAGGTAAAAATACTTTTTTTTTTTTTTTTTGGTAAAAATACTTTCAAATCATGCATTTAATATGGGGCTGATACTCAGAATATAGGGAATTAAAATGCAACAACAACCTTTCTCAAAAATAGAAAAAGATTTAAATAGATACCTCAGATAAGACATACAAATGGTCGCTAGGCGTAGTGGCACACACTTGTAATTCCCGCACTGAGGAGGGAGGATGAGGCACGAAGAGCACTGCAAATTTGAGGCCAGTCTATGCTATATAGCAAGACCCTGTCTCAAAACAAAACAGCCAGGCCTGGTGGCGCATGCCTATAATCCCTGCACTCAGGGGACTGAGGCAGGAGGATTGTTGTGACTTCGAGACCAGCCTGGGCTACAAAATGAGCTCAAGTCCAGCCTGAACTGCGTAGCAAGACCCTGCCTCAAAAAGACAAAGAAACAACCATACAAACGGTCAATAAGCACAGGAAAAGATGTTCAAAATTACTGCCATGCGGGGAAATGCATGAGCTAGCACCTCATCCTCATTAGCATGAATACCATCAAGAAATAAAAAAGAAAGTAACAAACGTTTGTGCATTGTTGGTGGAAACTTAAAAAGGTGTAGCTGCTGTGGAAAATAGAATGGCTGTTGCTCAAAAAATTAAAACTGGAATTAGCACCTGATTCAGCGTTTTCACTTGTGGGTGTGTACTCAAAGTGAACAGGATTTCAAAGAGATGTTCATAGGCCCATGTTCAAAGCAGAGCTATCACAATTACTAGAATGTGGAAGCAACTCCAGGCGCCATCTGGACACTTGAGAAGTGAACCATCGTTCTATCTACGGAGACGTAGAGCAGACCAAGTTACAGACACAGATGAAAGGTGGCTGCCAGTGCTGGATAAAGGGAAAATGGAAGTGATTATTTAGCGGGAATGAAGTTTTAAGTTCCTAAGATAAACAGAGCTCTGGAGATGGATATGGGCTTTGACGACGGTACCATAACGTTATGAACATATATGACACCGCCAAACTGTATGCTTAAAAATGGGTAAGACGAAGCCAGTATGCAGTGCACACCTGTAACTCCAGCCACTGGGAGGCTGAGGCAGGAGGATTGCGAATCTGAGGGGGGAATGGGCAACATAGTGAGACTGAAAATTTTTAAAAGGTCTGAGGATATATCTCAGCATTCTCTGGGCTCAAGCTCCAAAATCTTAAAAATAAAGCACTGAAATTAGGTGCAGCTAAGGTAAACTTTGAATGGGCCGGGGAGTAGCGGCGCGGAGGAAGGAGTACCCCGCGTTTGTGCGTTTGCGTGTAACCACCCTGTGTTTGTAGCCCCTCTGATGGTGATGCAGGCGTGGCCAGGCGCTCAGGAAACGCAGCGATCGATCGCGCGGGGAGACACGGACAGCGGCGGAACGGCCCGCAGGAGGACAAACCCAGGTTCCGGCCGCGTGTGCAAGTGAAAGTCCTGCTCCTGCCGGTGGACAGATGTGCAACCGGGGAAGAGGAACAGGTCGCCGGCTGCGAGAAGCGCCAGAGCGGCGGGCGGGGAGAGGCGCGAAGGCGGAGCCAAACTGCGGGGACTCGGGGAAGAGGGAGGAACCCGGACACAACTGCCCTGCGGGTTTTCCTGCCCTGCCCTGCACTGCCCTGGACCCTTTTCCTTTTCGTTTCTTTGCTTTTGGTTTTGATTTTCTAAGACAGTCTTGCTGTGGAGCTCAGGCTGGCCTTGAAAACTCTCAGTAACTCTCTTGCCTCGGCCTCCCAAGTTCTGGGTTTACAGGCATGCACCGCCCAATTTTTTAAAAAAAGAATAAACAATAAAAAATATTTAATTGACATACTGTCTGTATACTCAGGGTGTTCAACATGGTTTGTTACACACATGCCTTAACTTACATACTGAACGCCATAGTCAAGTCAATCAACATATCCACCAATCAAATTCATTAATACAGGGGCTGGGGATATAGCTCAGTGGAATAAGCGCTTGCCTAGCAAGCGCAGGGTCCTGAGTTCGATCCCCAGTACCGCAAAAAAAAAAAAAAAAAAAAAAACAAATTCATTAATTGTGGTGTGTGTCTGTGTGTGCATGGTGATGTTATAAAAATGCTCCCTTATTAATTTCAAGTAAACAGTCAGCATCCTTAACTACAGTCACTGTACTGTACACTTTATCTCTGCAGAACTTGTTCCTCTGATAACTTTGTATCCTTTGAGAATCATCTGCCCACGTCTGTGCCTTCAGACCCCGAGCTTTCCTTTCACTTATGCGAATTCGACTTTTTTAGATCACATATATAAATGGGTTTTATGTTTTTGTTTTTGTTTTTTTGCTTTTTGAGACAGGGTTTCACTATGCAGCTCAGGTTGGTCTTGAATTCACTTTTGTAGCCCAGGTGGTCCTCAAACTCACAGTGATCCTCCTGCCTCAGCCTCCCAAGTGTTGGGATTACAGGCTTGCGCCACCATGCCCAACCAGCACATATAAATGGAGAGGTGTGATAATTGTCTTTCTGTTTCCCAGTTTATTTCACTTAGCTTGGTGTCCTCTTTATTCGGCTGTGCCCAAATCCAAGTGGGATTTCCTTCGCTTTATAAGCTGAACCTTTCATTATCAATTAATTGTATATATTATTGCATCAACAACATGGTAATTTAATTTTTTTTGTTTTTGTTTTTTTGAGACAAGGTCTCTCTATGCAGTTCAGGCTGGACTTAAGCTCATTTTGTAGCCCAGGCTGGTCTTGAACTTGCAACAATCCTCCTGCCTCAGCCTCCTGAGTGCTAGGATTACAAGTGCGTGGTAATTTAATTATAAAGGGGCATCACAACTTCTTTATTCTTTCACCTGTTGGCTGTGTCCAGACCTTGCTATTGTGAATAATACTGCAATGAACATGTCAGTGTTGACATCTCTTGGAGATACTGATTTCATTCCCTTTAAGTATAAGCCTGGAGGTGGGATTCCAAGATCATATAGTTGTATTTTGTGATAAGGGATCAATTTTTTGTTGTTGTTTTTGTTTTTGTTTTTTGAGACAAGGTCTCACTATGTAGTTCAGGGTGGCTTTGAATTTTCTATGTAGCTCAGGCTGGTCTCAAACTCATGGTGATCCTCCTGCCTCAGCCTTCAGAGTGCTGGGATTCGACATGCGCCACCACATCTGGACTGCACCTTCACTTATGAGCTATAATTACCAGCATCACTGGGTCAACCAGGAGCTAAAAATATGAAAGCATCAATAGCCTGGCACAGTGGTCCACCCCTGTAATCCTAGCTACTCAGGAGGCTGAGGCAGGTAGATCCCAAGTTCAAGACCAGTTTAAGCAACTTAGCAACTTAGACTGTCTCAAAATAAAGAAAAGAGATGAGTGTGTAGCTTACTCTGAAGGCCCTGGGTTCAATTCCAAGTACTCACAGAGATTGATTCCTGAAAGACCCATCTTGGGCCAATGGAGTGCAGCTGTCCGTGAAATCTTGCCTCACAGACTGTAGCTATACTGGACATCAAAGCGCTAGGAGCAGTCTGTCTTTACTGGATGTGAGCACAGCTGGCCACTCAGTGCCCTGCAGTTGCTCTCCATGGTCTGCGAAGACAGATGAGAAAGTCCGCTAGTGTGATAGTGATGGGACTTGCAGTATGAGGACCTAAGTGTACTCAGTTCTATTTTTCATACCAGTAGACACACAGCTGTACCTGGGAAGAGCTTGAACCCCAGAACACAGGGTGGCTGGCAAGGAGTGAAAGCAGCTCAGAGATTGGGGACACAGCAGGATGGTGGGATCTCAAGTGTACACAGCAGACTGACAGTTTGGTTTTTCTGGTACTAAGAATTGAACTCAGGACCTTGCACTTGCCAGGCAGGCGCTGTGCCACTGAGCTATATCCCTGGCCCCAGACTGACCATTTGAATGAGTATGTGACACTTCTACCTCTGCAGGGCCACTTAATTCACAAAGCTCAATGGCCTTTAAGCCGGCAGGCTGGAGGGAGGGAGTTTAGTGCAAACCTAAACCTCCTGGAGCTGGGGATATAGATCAGTGGCATAAGCGCCTGCCTAGCAAGCGCAGGGTCCTGAGTTCGATCCCCAGTACCGCCAAAAAAAAACAAAACAAAGAAAATGTTTTACTCATTTTAAGTGGATTAACAAAATGAAATATAAAAGTCATTTTATATATTGAAAAAAAAAAAAACCTAAACCTCCCTTTTCTTCCCACAGGGCAGGTAACACAGTTCTCAGTCAGTGACCGAACATATTATTATTATTTTTTTTTTTTGGCGGTACTGGGGATCAAACTCAGGACCTTGCACCTGCCAGGCAGGCACTTATTCCACTGAGCTATATCCCCAGCCCAACACTGAGTATCTGGGATCAAAGAAAGAGGGAGAAAAGATTGAGAATTGTTTTACAAGCTGGTGAAGTTGCTGCCCATGTTCTGGGTCAATCCATGAGGCTGCTGCCCACACTTGTGGGTGTGTTTTGCACTGGGGGCTTTTCATTGTAGATCTGTGTGTGCACTTGCTCCTGAGACCTGTTGGTACCTCCATATCAGCTGGGCAGAAATTGGGGTGACTGGGAGTTGGCCAACCCATGTGGCTGCAGGTTGGGCCCGCAGAATGGGGCACTCAAAAGAGCTGGTTGGACTGAGCCTCAGTGTCTGGGAATGTCAGAACCAAGTGGTCCCTAGAGCTGCCCCTGATATTTATCAGGCCCAGGGGCAGAGTACAAGGAGAGACGTAGGTGCTGTTGGTCTAAATTACTGCACACTCAAAACCAAACTTGCAAGCCAGCCTTGCTGGCGCATCCCTGCAATGCCAGCAGTCTGGAGGCTGAGGCAGGAGAATTGTCATGCATTTGAGATCAGCCTGGGCTATACACACAGTGAAACTTTGCCTCAAAAAACAACAACAGCAAAATGTGACCTACTTCCTCACTTCAGCAAACAGAGCCTCGTACCAATAAAACACACACTTTCATGACGACATAATAAAAACATCATAAAGCTGTGGTTTTTATATGACAGAGAGCCAGGAAAATAGCAAAGACAACTGGATGTAATTATTACTGCAGATGTGAAACCAATGAAATATGTATTAATTAATTTCAGTTTCCCCTTTCTGATAGTTTATCAATGTGTATAAAATATATTACTTGTTTTCATGCCTTTTTTCTATGTTATAATCTAATTAGTCTGAGTATGCTTTATATCTACTACCTATGCTGTATACGAGTTCTTTTTTGAATTCATTAAAACAACAATCTTATTTTGAGTTCTCCATTCTATATGGTGATCTTTTAATATATTTGATTTATTTATTTCTTGTCTTCTTGAGACAGGGTCTTGTTATGCAGTTCAGGCTGGCCTTGAGCTCACTTTGTAGCCCAGGCTGGTCTCAAACTCACAACGATCCTCCTGCCTCAGCCTCTCAAGTGTTGGGATTATAGGTGTGCAGCACCATGCCTAGCTTAATATATTTAAAAAATTCATATTACAAGTTGAAGTTTTTTGTGTCATATAATTTCTTTAAAAAGCTATAAAAATGAGCTGGGCATGGTGGCACATGCTTGTAATCCCAGCACTTGGGAGGCTGAGGCAGGAGGATAGTTGAGAGTTTGAGATCAGCCTGGGCTACAAAGTGAGCTCAAGGCCAGCCTGAACTGCATAGCAAGACCCTGTCGCAGGAAAAAAAGCTATAAGAATGTCCTTATTTTCTATACATACTGGGTTTTTATTTCCAGAAAAAAGAATCATGCTTAATTATAATACTCATCACTAATATTATTTTATGAAAACATCTTATATAATAAGATCATTTACCCTTATTTGGTATTGTTTTGATTCTGTGGTTTATCTAATCATTTTAAAACTTATTTATAATAATTGTATATATATTGTTGTACATAAGTGATATCTCACTTAAAAACAAACAGCAACGAAACCAAGAATAACTGTACATGTGCTTCCAAACACAAACACTTTGCTTGGTTAAAGCTATTCTTGAAGATTATTTATAAAAGTCTGTCACACTAGTAACAAAATATGTACTTTGTACCCAGAATATAAAAATGCATAAAACTATTTTTTCTTTTACAATTTATTTCTCCATCTAAAATAATGTTAGCATAAAATTAAATAGTAAATTTTCTGCCACATTCATGCAATGGAAAATTATAATCATTAATTTGAACTGGATTGCATTTTGCTAGAAATACATTTAAGGGTCAGAAGGATGTGATAAGCACTTTTCAGGCTCACTTTCCCGTAAGCATAGTAAAGCTTGATTTTCGCATACACAGGCAGCTTTTCTAAACGCGATTTTCTTCCTGTGCTAATGGACAGGTCAGAGTTGCTTTTGGCTTCCTGAGTTATGAATTTCTTATGAATAATTCTTTTTTGTTCTCACTAATAATCAAGTCTCCATTTGGTGAATATGCACTTGCAAGATTTCATCCGATCTTTTCAAAAGCTGTGGGTCTGGAGACATTTTGTTTTTGTTCATTTTAATATGCTTAGTAGTTGATTCTTCTTAAAGAATTTGTAAGGTCCCGTTTGCAAATTGTTTGGGCGTCATACCAGCAAACACCTGCTCGCTTTCACTGCTTCCTGTCTCTAGAAATCGAAGCAGCCTGCGCTGTGCCTCCTAGCGCTGCAGGCTTTTTCTTGTCTGAGCTCCACTGTTGCACCTTTTATCGCAGTCATGATTGTGACTGATACTTGTTTTCAAAATCATTTGCATAAAGTTGAAATGTCATGCACATTTCTCAAAGCTTAATTCCCATCTTATTAATGTTGTTTTAAAAATGTATACTTCTAAACAAGCATAGTGACACACACCTATAATCTCAGCTACTTGGGAGGCTGAGACAGGAGGATTGCAAGTTCTAGGCCAGACTGGGCCACTGAGAAAGATTGCCTTGAAAGAAAAAGTAAAAAGGAATAGACGGGGCACGCCTGTAATCCCAGCACTTGGGAGGCTGAGGCAGGAGGATCTCTGCGAGTTCGAGACCAGCCTGGGCTACAAAGTGAGCTCAAGGCCAGCCTGAACTGCATAGCGAGACCCTGTCTCAAAAAGACAAAAAAAAGAAAAAGGGTAGGGACATACTGAGTGACAGAGTCCTTGTCTAAAATGTGGAAGGTCCTGGATTTGATCCCTAGTACTAAAAATATATATATAATTCCAGTGGTTACTGAAATTATCATTTATAAGAGTACAGGGAGGGAAGATGAGGAAAAGGTGGGTGCAGAAATACAGCGGGGTAGGAGAAATAACTTGTGAAGTGCTTGAGCGTAGCAGAAACCTGTGCTTGACGAGAATTATCTGCTTCAAAATAGCTAGCAGAGAAGACATTGAACGCTATCCACGCAAAGAAATGATGAACGTCTGGGGTGACCCACATGTCAGTTACCCTGATCTGGGCATTACAGATTGTACACATGTGTCAAGACGTCACACTGTACCCTGTAAATATGTACTGTTACTATGTGTCCATTAAAAATACATTTTAAAATTTATAATTTGAACTGGGGGTGTTGCTCAGTGGTAGAGTGCTTGTGAAGTGTGCTTGAGACCCTGGGTCCATCCAGACACCACACACACACACACACACACACACACACACTTATTCTGGTATCCAACATACACCTGGTTGCCCTTGTATTTGTTCATCTAGTTCTGAAGTCAGAGTGTTGCATGTGGACCTGCATATATACAAATATAACAGCAACATGAATTGTTTCCTTGAGCTGTCTTGTATATAACCGTTGCAAACACCCAAACCATACATCTCTGAGAGGCGGTCCCGTGTTACCTAAGAATCCATTGAAGGCCGGCTCTTGTCGAGGAAGGGTTTGACAAGTCAATAACTTAGTCTTTTCTTTTGCGCCTCCTCCTCCTCCTGTTCTCCAAAGCAGGGTCTAGGTCTGCGCTGGCAGCAGCACCATTTACAAGTCCTTGTGGTGTTCTCGTTCGTTCCTTTTGTTTCTAGGACACAGAGCTAAAAACGTAGGGAAGCAGAAGCTCTGCATATGAGTGGTGGTACGTCATGAGAACAGGTGTTCAGTTTATGGCTCTGGTGTGCCAGCACTGCTTCTTGCTAAACCACACATACTAGGCACCCTGACCTTCCTTCATGTGCAAATCTGTTGTGCTTGTTACATGTGGGGTTCTCCAAAGCCCGAGTGTTCCATCTGCCTGGATCAAGGGCAGAGGCCACTTTGCATATTGTCTTTGAACTAGTAACAGATCTACAGAGAGTAAGATCCCTGTAAGCTAGAAAGGGGGGTACAGGAACTATCCTAGGTGGGGATGGAGGTATTTCTATCATGAGACTGGTGAAAGTTAAGCTTCAAAGTCCCTTATTTGCACAGTTTGCTCCAAGCTCCAAGCCTAATTCTGTGTTGCTTCTTGAATTTAAGTTTGAAAGGCTTGAGTCCGCATTCTTGCGCACCAAGCTCAAGTTCAAGGTATCCGGGCAAGAGTCCCCTTCTGCCCATGTCCTGGAAGACTCACCAGGAACTAAAGATGCCTGGACCAAGCTGTGGGGTTTCATAGTAACATCAGAAAATGTGGTGGTGAGATCCGATTCACTACAGTAGTACTAATCAATAGAAGTGGAACACAAGTCATGTGTATAAAGTGTTCTAGCAGTGACCTTGATATGAGTAGAAATAAGTAGGTGAAAATTTAATGACATAATCCTCTTAATCCAATGTATCTAAAATACTAGATATTTAAAATGTGGTATACATTTTATCCTGATGGCACATCTCAATTCAGATGAGCCCCTTTCAAGGGCTCAGGAGCTACCACAGTAGGCTGCACAATGCTAGATGACCCAGTCTCTACCTTCCCAGAAATGCTGGTTGGGACCTGTATTCGTTTCTTACTGCTGTTATAACAAATCATCCTGAACTTATGGCATAAAACAATGCACAATTATTCTTACCCTTCAGAGAACAGAAGTCCAACATGAGTCTCACAGGGCCAACTTGAAGATGGCAGGCAGGCAGCTTCCTTCTGAAGAAATTGTCCCCGTCTTCTCCAGCACCCAAGGCTGCCATGTGCCTTGGCTCATGGCCCCCACCTGTCCCACCTCTGCTTCTGTAGTCAGGTCTCTTTCTCCAACTCAGACCTTCCTGCATCCTGTGCATAAAGACCTTTGTGGTGATGTCAGGCACACACAGTCACATGAGATAACCTCCCATCCTGAGATTCTTGATTTGATGAGTGCCTTGGCCTGCCTAGCTCTCAAACATCCCAGGGTGAGGACAGTGAAGAGCAGCAAAAGGATGAAGGAATAATGACAAGATGCAGAAAGCTGAGATCAGGTGAAGCTGTCTCTCCAGATGGGAGGAAAGGAACTGCTCAGCCACCATAGCATGTTTGTTTATACATTTGGCAGGTTGGTGTCATGTGACACTCCTTTGCCTAGCAACCCAGTGCTTGGATTGCCTTAGGCACCTGGTGTTCTCTGGACTGGAGCAGCTTGTTCATGTGGCTCACCTCGGGCACTCTTTGTTCATGGGGCTGCCAATCTCCAGCTTCAGCCGTTCCCTGCAACGGACTCCTGCAAAATGCCCTTTACCAGGCACATCTGGGGAATAAGAGGCAGACATTGTTGCAGGGCATTACTTGGCCTCCTATAGGTGATTAGGAGGGGCTGAGACTTTGGGGAAGGATGTTTCCAGTCAAAGTAGGCCCTGGGGAAGCAGAAATGATTCAGTTTGTCTAGGGTAGGAGCAAAGGATGAGCTGCAATTCCATAGCAGGAAAGTTAGGTGAAGCTGAAGGTGTTAACTCCTGGAAGGAAATCTGGTCCAGGATTATCTCAATGACCAGGCTTTCTTTTTTTCTCTTTCTTTTTTTCTTCTTTATTTCTTTCTTTCTTTTCTTCCTTTCTTCCTTTCTTCCTTCCTTTCTCTCTCTCTTTCTTTCCTTCCTTCCTTCCTTCCTTCCTTCTTCTTCCTTCCTTCCTTTTTTTGTCGTTTGAGGAACCTGTCACAGTTGCCAGTCCCAGAACAGAGCTTCTTGTCCAGAGATCATACGTACCCATTCCACAGCCTTAGGTCTCCCCACCCTGCATCCTGTACCACCCATGAACACAGCCTCAGAGCACCAGCCAGAGGCTGAACTTTGATGTGTGTTGGGTGGCAGGAAGTGGATCATTTAAACACTAAAACATTCATGGAATGAAAAAAAAAAGTAAATATGTTGTATTTTCCCATAGGAATACTATGGAAACGGAAATGAGACAGTATGTTCCTAACCAGGGAGTTAGCACTGAATAAGTAAAAACTGCACCCTAAAAAAGAGATTATAAAATCTGTAATCACCTATGACAATCAAAGTTTGCAACCCCAACTTCAACTTCCATAACCAGGCTTAAATTTACTCTACACAGGGCATCCAGTGAACTGTAGAGTACATAAAAGCACCACTGGACAAGGCTTTTGAACTAGAACCAGTGTGATGGCTATAATGTTCTCAATAATAATCTTGCTTGACTTGTTAGAGTTTAGCATGGCTTGTCCTAGATGATTTAATGGTCCCAGAATATCTCACAGGAACCTTTGTTATCTCTTGGTAGATTTCCTGGAGGGATCTGAAAGCAACTTCCATGAGTTAGTACATCTGATGCTCAGTGCACTGTGGGTAATGGTGGTTGTGGACATCCTAGCCAGCCGGGTCCAGCATTGAGGAGAAAAGGTGCCTAGGCAGGGGTGGGGACCTGGTACCCACTATGCCCACTTGGGCGGGATGTGCCCCACACAGGTATGGACAGCAGGAGGCTCTCTGGTTTGGCAGGTAGAGCAGAACAGTCAATGGTTAGTTAGAAACTTAGGAGGCATCAGAGTCATCTAACAAAACAAGAGGTGGACAGAGGGTAGCAAAGGGTGAGGTATTAAGTTAACATCCTTGGCATGGTTAGTGAGGGCACGACCACCATTATTTTTGGTTGGTTGTTTTTTTAGACAGAGTCTCAATAGGTGGTCTAGGCAGACCTTAAACTTGCTATGTAGCCCAGGCTGGCTTCAAACTCAAGGAAGTCCTCCTGCCTCAGCCTCCCAAGTGCTGGGATTACAGGCATGTGCTACCATGCCCAGTTCAGCAACCATTTTGTAAAATATTTTTTTCTTTTCATTTTATTGGTACATTTTAAATACACACAGTGATAACATTCATCACAGGGAGTTTGTACCTGTACATGGTATAGCTTGTTTCTTCTTTTTTTTTTCTTCTTCTCATTCTCCTCCCACAGTCACCATTTAAAATGCTCCTGATTATTGCAGTGACCCATAACAGGCAGTCATCTGTCACTTCGCCAGGTCAAGTGTGTTAAACATGTGAACACACTGAATGAGTGAGACCTGTCACCCATCCTACCACCATTTTGTAGATTTTTGTGCATGGTTGGAAATGCAGTTAAGTTCCTCTATCACTGAGAAACAACCACTGCCACCATGTGCTTCCTTTCCCTCTGGAACAGGTAGCCAGCTGCTGTGATTCTTATTAAACTAAAGTGAAATTCACTGAGAAAATGAATGTCAAATTCACTTGGTCTGGGGTGGAAGGGATGACTATTCTACTTGTACTCTACACACACACACAAAAAAAAAAAAGAAAAGAAGGAAGCAAAGAAAGAAGGAAGGAAAATAAGAAAAGGCAGGTGTGGTGGTACAAGCCTGTAACCCCAGCACTCTGGGAGGCTGAAACAGGAGGACTGAGAATTTGAGCCAGCCTCAGTGAGACTTTGTTGCAAAAAACAAAACAAAACACCAAACCAAAAACAAAACAACAACAACAAAAAAACCTGTTTGATTATGGCAAAAAGCCCTGAAAATCTGGGGAAAGTTAAACTTTAGTGAAAGTGGAAAATGAGTTTAATATATGCTAGGAGGCTCTGTGTGCGAAGCAGGTGACTTTTTCATTCTGGAGAACAAGAGTCAGCTGTACAAACAATGGAAGGCGGAACAGGGCTTGGGAAAGCGTTACTCACGCATGTCATGTGCTGGCCTTCACCGGCAGTCAAGCTTGGAGGAGCTGAAGTTGAGGAAGTACAGTGGAGGACAGCAGCCCCACTGCTGCCTCTGGAGGCAGGACTCGGGCAGGGAGAGGGGACAGGCCAAGCAAGGCCAAAACTTGGTCCTGGAAGACGCGGAGGGTAGGCTGTCATCGAAGAGGACCATTTAGCTCCAGGAGTTAGCCCATGGGACCTAGGATGGGAGCAAGAGCTAAAGCCCATCCCAGAGCGAATTTGACTTGTGCTCGCTGTGTTCCCAAGCATCAGGCTAAAATAAACATCCTCAATCTTCCTTTCTGCAAGCAGTATCAGTCCTAAAAACTGTGGCGGAGCTAAGCCTACAGGTTTTGGAGAAGGATCGAGATCTCAGGGGGTAGAGAGGAGAGCTGCACAGCAACGGGACAGGAACGGTGAGAGGAAAACTTCACGTGAAGAGCTGCCACAGAACCCCTGGCAGAGTCAAGCAGCATAGCATCTGGCTTGTCTTCACTGGGAACCTTTGCGGGAAGTCCACAGGGTCTAAGCTGCTGGAGCGAGGTGAGGGCAATTTGTACCTCATTAACCTGAAGAAGTTGCGGCCTCTTGTTCTCAGAATAATATAGAATATCCTTCTGGGTGTGGATCCAGGTGTGAATTGGCCAGAAGAGGAATTTGCAGAAGTGGAGGGTGGCTAGGAAGCTGCAGCCCTTACCCTCTGTGGGTTGTCGCCGTGAGGAGTGGTTAGAGATACATGCAGAGACACCCGTGGGTCCCAGCTTGTCCTCGCTCTCTGACCTTCCTGACCAGCCTTGACTCCGGACACCACCAGGTGCTTGACAGTGATTCACAAAGGCAGTAGTGACACTGGGGTGGCATCCCACCGACCCCATGAGCCTTGCCTTTGCCATCCCACCTCAGTGGCCAGATGTGTTCAGCAACGCAGACTGACAAAACCATGACACGTCCACTCGTCCCCAACCTATTTTTTTTGAGGCAGGGTTTTGCTACATAGCCCAGGCTGCCCTTGAACTCGCTCTGTAGCCCAGGCTGGTCTCGAACTTCGGGCAATCCTTCTGCTTTAGCCTCCTGAGTGCTGGGATTATAGGTGTATGTGCTGCCACGGCCCAGCTGATCCCCAGCCTTCTATCAGACCCTCACTCTCCTGGCTCCCTCTGCAAATAGGCCCTGAGTTTTTTTTTTTTTTTTTTTTTTTTGGCGGTACTGGGGATTGAACTCGGGATCTTGTGCTTGCCAGGCAAGCACTTATTCCACTGAGCTATATCCCCAGTCCTCCCTCTGCAAATATATAAGATCTCTTTCCCATAAAAATCCCTTCTTCTGTAACTGTTAGTGTTTCTTCTTCCTTGAAAAACCTGTTATATTACTAGGGAGTCTGGATAGACCCCTTGGAAATCCATGCACGGGAAGCTTCCAGCTGCTTACTTACCATAAAGATTCTTTGTTTGCAAGAGACAGAAAGGCAAAAGAAAGAGAGAGCAGGGCTGCTGGCTTATCCACTCAACCCACACAGGCACAGGAATGGCAGGACACAAAGACCATCGGCCGCTTATTTCTGCCGCTCTTTCCCTGTAAGCTTTATTCTTCCCGGTAAGAGGAAAGTCTGATCCAGTTGGGGGTCACACAGCCACCACCAGGACCAATCACAGGTCAGAGGACCGAGATGTTGTAATTGGCCCAGCACAGGTCACTTGCCCACCTCCCTATTTTGGGCCTGTCTTTGGGTCGGGGGAGAAATGTAGCTCAGATTGGGCTCCTGGGAGAGTTTTCATAAGTCACAAAGAGACCTCCATTTACATCTACTATACCTCCTTTACTAAGAATTAAGTTGGGCAGTTTCAAATGTAGCGAAAACCCTTTCTAAAGTATTTAAGGAGACACCTAGCAGTTGGAGGACACACATAAATTGCAAGGGCTCTTCATAGAATCTGATATTACACTAAAATGCTTTGAACACCCTTCTCATTTTGCTGGAATCCTTACACGCACTAGGTTGTTAGCGGGGATCTTTAGGTGGAGCTCTAAACTATATTTCCCCAGGGGCTTGCTAAACCAGACAGAAAACATTCTGACAGTGAAAGAGCTGACACCTCCTTCCGCTGGTAGACATTACAGGACACCAGAGAGTGAAAGGGCCAGAAAAGTTGTAGATCTTAATTTGAAAGCAAAAAATACAGATGGAGGCTGTTACATTTTGTGACCATTCATCCAGGTAGGTCAGCTTCACTGAATTAAGGAACAGCTAGCATATTACTAGAGCATGCTTCTGGGCGTGTCTGGGTGGGTATAGAGGTATGGGCTTGGGGTCTACATCTGGCCCCTGGCCCCATGAACTCAGCAGCTTTGCCCCACCACGTCCTTCCACCGTCAAGTTTCTGCCTTAGAGGCAGCTGCTTATGGACTGAACCCCTCAAACTATAAGTTGAACTTGAGCTCCTTTAAATTGCGGATGTTAGAGCGAGGCATGGTGGCATATGCCTGTAATCCCAGCACTCAGGAGGCTGAGGCAGGAGGATCATTGTGAGTTCGAGACCAGCCTGGGATACAAAGTGAGCTCAAGGCCAGCCTGAACTGCATAGCAAGGGCCTGTCTCAAAGAGACAAAACAAAAAAAAAATTGTGGATGTTAGGTGTTGTGTCCCAATAATGGAAAAGCTGACTAAATATACATCTTTACCTTCTTGGGTCTCCTCATCCAAAACCATGGTATACAATCTCTCTGCCTGTTTAGGAGTTCTTTTATATCTCTCAGTTAAGGCTATAAGGTTTGTCCAAATTTTTTCTGTGTGTGGTGATACTGGGGATTGAATCTAGGCCCTCATATGTACTAGGCAAGCACTCTATCACTGAGCTATATTTCCATCTCTTCTGCATTTTATTTTGAGATAGGGTCTTGCTAAATTGGCCAAGCAGGCCTGGAACATGTGATCCTCATGCTTCAGACTCCTAAGTAGCTGGGATGACAGGCAGGTGCCATCAGGCCCAGCAGTAAATGAGATTTCTAAAATTAAAATTGCTATTTATATATAACAACAGTTTTTTTCTTTTTTATAAGCGTATTATGCTTAGAAATGTAAGTGAACTTCATTAGTTCTAAGGGTTCATCTGAGAAGAACCTTGCATTTTCTAGATTGTATACTGTCTTTTAAATTTCACATGAAAGTTCTCTTTCCTTCGGTAAAAAAATCCAAATTAAGTAATATAATCCCAGGCCTAAAATACCCAGTATTAACTTTCAGTGCCTTAATAGCCAATATTTATTTACCTCTTCCCAGAAATCATATTAGGCCTTCAAAGTGTTTTACAAAGCATTCCATCAGCCAAGAGAAGATTTTCATATTATATACTACATTCCTTTTCTTGAAGATTCCTAAAGGCTCTGAGAAGTCCTGCAAAGAAACCCTTCAGATGTGGGTCAACTCTGCATTCCAAACTTACTTCATCATGGAACTGCTGTTTAAGCAGTGCTAACTGGCTTCCTAAGGAACTGCTTTTTCCAAAAAAACACACTTCTGGAATTGATGGCCTCATAAAACAAGTGGTCAACAAAACAGATCAGTTAAGCCTAGGAGTGCCTCAGAGAATCCACTGTCTTCTTCACTGTCTTCTCTGGAAACTAAACCTGGTAGAACAAGGATCCACTTGACCTTTTCTGTTTCTTCTCTACAGGATTTTGTTTGTTTGTGTTTTGCTTACAGGGCTGGGAACTGAACCCAGGACCTCCTGCCTGCTGAGCCAGTGCTTTACCGGTGAGCTACTTGCACAGTATGTGACATTTTTATGTATAAGTTAAATGAAAAATAACTCCCTATGAGTTAATGCCAACACTGTAAAAGAAAGAAAAATATATGTATTATATCTCGTGAGCCGCTGGGCATGGTGGCGCACATCTGTAATCCCAGCACTTGGGAGGCTAAGACAGGAGGATCATTGCAAATTGGAGACCAGCCTGGGCTACAAAGTGAGCTCAAGGCCAGCCTGAACTACATAGCAAGACCCTGTCTCAAAAAGACAAAAAAAAAAAAAATATATTGTGAGCCTACCCGTTACTAGGAAAGGGTCCCAGCTGGTCACAGTGGGAGACATCCTTGTAATTCCCGTCAGTGTCTTTTGCCTAATATAGAGATGACATTTTGTGCTATTTCCTTTCCTGCTAGACTGCAGGACCTCAGCTCTCCTGCCATGGTTTTCTTCTTCATACTGTACAGAACCAGGAGTGTTGACCAAACATTGTGTTTTCTGTGTTCTGGATCATGCACAAAGGCTGCAGGTGAATCAGAGCACAACTGAATACATGGGAATACAAAATCGTCACAAGTGGAAGGATATTTTTATGGGGGGGGTCCTGATTATGTATGTTTTCCTTGTATTGCAATTTCTGATCAGTCATCATGTTTATCAGATTAATTGAAAGGATAATAACGAGTGTCTTCCTCAGTGGGTCCCACCCTGGTATACATCAAACTTACTAGAGGAGTTTGGAAAAAATACAAATTTTCCCCACCAGGGACCCTCTGAGTTAAAAGCTTCAACACGAAACACAAACTCTTGTTTTTTTTTACTTATTTTATTTTGTAAAAATTATTTTTGCAAGCTGGTGTTTTCTTTTCCCTCAACCTCATTTCCATGTCTGCAGAGCAGCTTTAGACAACTCAGTGGTTCCAACCCACTGCATGGTCACCGCCTTTTCAGCAGCTGCGGGCTCTTCCTTCTCCAACTCTTCAGGGTCACTGGAGAAGCAGAGCTCAGGCCTGACCTCCCGCGGGTGGTCGGTCGTGGGGAGATGGTACCGGGCATGCGTGGAATTTCCTGGCCCAGCGTCCTGGCTTTTCCCGGTGCTGATTAGTGAGGGCTCCAGCGCTGCGGAAAATTGCAGCACAACCCTCAGGCCAGGGTGGGTGTTATGCATGTGACATGCCTAGAGGTCTGTTACGGTTGATACATTGTGTCAACTTGGGGAGTCTGGAGGTTTAGCTGAGTAACTCAGCAGTTGTAGATCTTGGGGTGAAAAGGACATGCCCTTACCCTTCTGGGATGTTGTTTATTGTGTTAACTTGGGAAGTTTAAAAGGTTAACTATGTGATTCAGCAGGAAGCCAGGGTGCTTACTTTGTATACATCCTGAGCCTGCGGAAGAGGAGGGCATGGAGACTGTGTGAGAGCTACACACCCCCTGGGTGGGGGCAGGCTGTTTACAATGTAGGGGAGAAAAGGAGGCTGCTTGCAACCATTCCTCCCTTTGGCTGGCTGGTTTTGCTGTGCTCTGCTGCCGTGAAGTTTGCCCTCTGCCATGTGCCATTCTGCCTCAGAACCAGCCAAGTAAGGACTGAAACCTCCACAAACTGTAAGCTAAATAAACCTCTCCTTCCTTCAATTTGGGTGTTGGGTATTTTGTCTCAGCAACAACAGAAAAATAACCAAGACAAGGTCACAGTGACGACTGTGGCATAAGCGGCCCGCAGAAGCTTCTCTCGCGTCCTTTTCAGGCTTATGATGTAGACTCCATCGCTTTTCTTTCTGTAGGTTCTCTGTTCCAGGAGGTAGGTGCCCCCTCCCCCACCCCCGTGGGTTCCTGCTGCTAGGAATCTGAGGACGCACTCGTCCTTTGCAGGAGGTCAAGGGCCCTGGAAGTTGTGAGTTTCCCTTCAAGCTATGATTGAGTACCTAATTCTCACTGAGTCAGTTTGGGTTGGCCTTAAACTCACTATGTAGCCCAGGCGGGCCTTGAATTTGCAGCGATCCTCCTGCCTCAGCCTCCCAAGTGCTGGGATTACAAGTGTGCGCCACAGCTCCCAACTTTATTCTGTGGCCCTTTAAAAAGCAATTCTTCTTTCTTTCCCTCCCCTCCCCTCCCTTCTCCTCTTCCCTCTCTTTTGCACTGCTGGGGAATTGAACCCAGGACCCTGCATATGCTATTCCACTGCTCTCCTCTACCCTTGATCCCTACTTCCAGCCTCAATAAGGCAGTTTTCCATGTGCTCTTGTCTAATTTTTTTCCTGATTTTAGTTTTAAATAACAATAAAATATTTTTAAAGCAAAAAAATTCATTCCAAACAAGCCTTCCAAATACAAACAAATATTCTTTTCTATGTCAGGCTCTGGTCCTTATTCACATGCAGAAAAATTTTTGAATTTTAAATTTGTCACCTAGCATTTAATTTTTCTTACATTTCCATGGTACCACACAATGATAATGATTGTCTTCTTGGCAGTTGTGTAATAGTAAAGCAAATATTTATTTGTATCATAATTTAGCTAACAGTTCCCTTCCTGTTGGACATGTAGGCCATGTATTTTTAGTTGCTGTAGAGAAGATGGCAATAAGGAGCTTGATGTATGGATTTTACTTTTCTTTTAAATCAATCCCCAGCTGGGTGTGGTGGCTCACACCTGTAATCCCAGCACTTGGGAGGCTGAAGCAGGAGGATCGTTGTAAATTCGAGACCAGGCTGGGTTACAAAGTGAGCTCAAGGCTAGCCTGAAGTGCATAGCAAGACCCTGTCTCAAAAAAAGAGGCCAAAGTAAATAAATAAATAAATAAAATTTAAAAAATGAATCAATTCTTCTGGGGACAGTTTTCTGGAAATCTCAATATAGGGTCAAAGGATATGAACTTTTTTATGACTCTTGTTAATGATTACTAAATCACTTCCCCAAAGGTTGAACAAATTGGCAGAGCGAGTCCCTGGCAGTTAGGCTGAAGTTTTTCTGGGAGGCACAGACGGTACCATGAGTCCTCTGAGTCTTCCTGTGATGGCAAAGGATGTGTCTGCACAAGTACCGCTCACGGTACCTTGCTTAGAGAGGCAAGAAGACAGATAACCACCATGCAGTTTATGACCCCGCCTACTTCCCCAACCTGCTACCGCTGACACCTTCCTCATTTGTCTCTGCTTCTCAGAGAACCCTGGGAATTTCAGTCTTATGGGTCCTCATCTTACAGGGCAGGGAAGGATAGAAAGAAAGTTTTAGTAACTTGCCTGAGGGCCACGCTGTGAGTTCGCACCGACCTGTGCATTTCAACCTCGGGCCTTATCACTGCTGCATTTCACACCGCTGATTCCTGATGGAGCCCCGAAGTCTTGCTAGCCCGTATCTCCCAGGTCATAACCTAGCTCAAACTGAAATCTGATAATATAACAGGTGATGCAGGTTAAAGATGCCCCAAATAATGCCCATCTCTTCTCCCATCAAGACATGAGGTCAGCTAGGTGTGGTGTCTTGCACTGTACTCCCAGCACTCCGGGAGGCTGTGGCAGGAGGACCACAAGTTTAAGTCCTACCTGGACAACTTAGTGAGATCCTATCTCAAAATAAAAAGAATAATAATAAAAGGGGGTGAGGATGTAGCTCAGTGCACAGGCCTTGAGGTCTATCCCTAGCACTCAAGGTTGGGGAGGAAGGAAACAATCTACTGAATGTCCTCTTAAATCTCAGCTGGCCTGGTACTTTTTGACCCACAGAACACAGGACAAGTGAAGCTGCCTAGGTCTGGGCTAGGTCTTAACTCTTAAGAGACCCGACAGCTTCTACCTTCACTCTTTTGGAGGCCTGAACCAATACATAAGGAGGTCCAGGTCCCTTTGGAGAGAAGACTACAGCGTGAAACACTGCCTGGGCAGTCCGCCTTTCCAGCCTCGAAACTGAGGCCCAAGACTCACAAGTTTCCCCAGAGTGGATTCTCCATCCTCAGTCAAGCCCTTCAGCTGACAGCACGGAGGAGTGGAAGCCAGCCACCCCCAGTGACCTGTCATTTGTTTTGAAAGCCAGTAAGAGCCAGGTGTGGTGGTGCACACCTGTAATCCCAGCACTTGGGACACTGAGACAGGAGGATCCCTCTGAGTTCTAGGCCTGCCTGGGCTACAGAGTGAGTTCAAAGCCAGCCTGAACTGCATAGTGAGACCCTGTCTCAACCCACCTCTCCAAATAAATAAAAGTTAGGCTGGGCGTGGTGGCGCACACCTGTGATCCCAGCACTCGGGAGTCTGAGATAGGAGGATCGTTGCGAGTTTGAGACCAGCCTGGGCTACAAAGTGACCTCGAGGCCAGCTTGAACTGCACAGTGAGACCCTGTCTCAAAAAGACAAAATAAATAAATAAAAGCCAGTAGGAGTTGGGAGTAGTTTATTATGCAACAAAGATAACTGAAGTAATAGAGTATGTATTAGCGAATGACCCTCAGGCAGCAGAAGGAAGCTCATTGATATTTACTGCCTCCTGCCTGCCACCTAGCACTTAACTCCTATGGCAAGTCTGGTCCCACTGTGCTCGACCTTAACTTATGTGTGCATCTCCCACCCCCACCAAACTAGGTGTAATTCACCTGGGTAACCACAATCCTTACCCAGAGCCCTGGTACAAAGTAACACTTCGACACGTTTATTGAAGGAATTGTGACTTGCTCTTGGTTCATCCACAGGAGCTCTTGGAGTAGAACAGCAGCTTCTATTTATTGTCTTCAGCACTGTGCATTTGACGTGAATGATCTCCTTTGATCTTCCCAACAATCTCACAGGGTGTGCTGAGAGGTTATAGGGCCTGCCGGAGGTTGTGGAACCACAGAGATTGAAACATGGGCCATCTGATGCCAGAGGCCATCCTTTGCAAAGAGAAAAATTTTATTATGAAACATTTCAATCATATAAATAACTATACAGTTGAGTGAAGCACACACACATGTACTAATACTCCCCTTTAACTTCGTATTTTTACTTCGAGTTTATATATATGTAACTTTTGAGACAGGGTTTCACTATGTAATTCAGACTGGCCTTGAACTCACTATGTGTGTAGCTCAGGCTGGCCTTGAATTCATGGTGATCGTCCTGCCTCAGCCTCCTGAGTGCTGGGATTACAGACATTTGGTACCATGCCTGGCTCTGTGATGTTTTTGAAGGAATAAAATAATATAGATTCAGGTGAAATCACTGTGTACCCTCCCAATTCCAGAGAGACAGAGAGAGAGAGAAAGAGAGAAAGAGACTGAGAGAGAGCTCAATATCCCTAGGGAAGCCCTCCAGGAATACCAGGATTACAGATGCTGAACTCAAAAGTAGCATAATGTTTGCATGTAACCGATTCACATCCTCCCACATGTTTTAGATCATCTACAGATTGCTTCTAATACCTAGTACAATGTAAATGCTGTGTAAATAGTTGTTACGTCCTATCTGTTAGGGAATAAGGACAAGAGAAATGTCTTTACCTATTCAGCATAGACACATTTTTTTAAAGTTTCTCTCCCTGGATGGTTGAATCTGTGAATGTGGATCCTGATGAGATCTGGATGTTTGTTTGCTGTCTATTTGCAGTGCTGGGCAGTGAACCCATTTCTGTATATAAAAATGTCTCTTAGGCAGGCATGATGATATACACCTGCAATCTCAGCACTCTGAGAGGCTGAGGCAGGAGGATCACAAGTTCAATCCCAGCCTGGGCAACCTGGTGACTTAGCAAGATACAATCTCAAAATAAAAATAAAAATAAAAAAAAAAACACGAAAAGAGGGCTAAGGAATGTAGCTCAGCACAAAGGCCCATGGGTTCAATCTTCAGTGCTGAGAACAAAAACAAAACAAAACACAAAACCCTGTGCCTGCATTGCTTGAGTTTGCATCCAGACAGTGAACTGAGTTGGTTAATCTACGGGCTGTGAGTCAGATCGCTGGGTGAAAAGCTTGCTTTTGCCGCTGTGTGACTAAGGGCTGTAAAGCGGGAATGCTTTATAATGAGGGTGTTGGAGATTGGTGGGGGATTAGGGTCAAGTACTTGGCACGGTCGCGGGCAGTAAGTGCTCGTTGAGCATAAGTTACTAAGTGTGTTTAGTGCTGTTATCCTTCAGCTCTTCCTGGGATTTCCCTCAGAGTTGTTCTTTATTCTTCCTGGCAAATGCACATGGTCCTGGGGCATAAACAAATATATCTTCATTTTAAAGGAATTGGGAGTAGGGTGGAGAAAGGGCAGTGCTCTGTTAATGTACACCCAGAATGGAGACAGCTCATGTTTACTACTACTTAAAAATTCCTCAGTAGATTTTTCCAATAGGAAAGATGGGCCATTTTTCCCATACCTGCCCCCTCAAATTGCAGGGGGCTGTGAAGACAATACAATAGGCTGATGTTTAAAAAGAGCCTCACAGCTGGGCACAATGGCACACACCTGTAATCCAAGCACTCAGGAGGCTGAGGCAGGAGGATCACCAAGAATTTGAGGTCACCCTGGGCGACTTAATGAGTTCAAGGCCAGCCAAAGCAAAGTCCTCAGAAGGGACATCCACCTGGAAGGCTCCTCACGGTCCTGCATCAGGCCCTCACTCACCATGTAACAGGTTCACAGTCTCACCGTGTGCCAGGCCCAGAATGTCGGCTGACTCGTGCAGAACACAGTGGCAAGAGGTACCAGTTTAGGAAGTGAGAGGGCAACTTACATAATTTACAATGACAGAAATGTCACTGGGAGTCCAGTGTCTTCATGGGACCGATCATGCCTCTGTCTGCGTTAGCAGGCAGCTGTGTGGTGGCTGTACAGTGAGGGGTGTGAATTATGGGAATCAGTGATGGGTTTAAATTATGGGAGCTATAGCAGCAGGTTCTCATCTGACCTCTTTGGTTTATCAGAGAGACCACTTCTTGGGCCTGGGGGTCCTTTGGGCACTGCCTCGACCTCTTCTTTCATGGTCTCCTCTGAATGTTTTCTTTTTTTACCTCTTCCTTCTGACTGGTATATTCCTTTTCTTTTTTAAAGACAGAGTCTCACTGTGTGGTTCAGGCTGGCCTTGAACTTGCCACAATCCTCCTGCCTCAGCCTCCCAAGTGCTGGGATTATAGGCATATGCCACTGCACCTGACTACAGTTTTCTTTTTCTTCCTTTTTTTGGTACCAGGAATGGAACTCAGGATCTTGCACTTGCCAGGCAAGGCGCCGTGCCTCTGAATTATATCACCGGATCCTTACTTTTTAAAATTAGGATTTGAGCCTTTTATCATAAATATTTCTTTCTGGACCAGATTTCTTTTTAATTAATATATGTTTGCAATACCTATTAAATACATTCAGCTGGGTATGGTGGCGCACGCCTATAATCCCAGCACTTGCGAGGCAGAAAGAGACCAGCCTGGGCTATATAGTGAGTTCAAGACAGCCTGAGCTACATACTGAGACTTTGATTAAAAAAATATATGTGTGTGTGTGTGTGTGTGTGTGTGTGTGTATCTCAAAAATATATATGTGTCAAAAATATTTTTTTCCATTATGGCTAATGGGAACATACATAATGTTTCTTCACCTTTTTATTCGCTTTCCCTCCCTCTTTCCCCATACCCAGGTCCCCTTACTATCTTGGATAGTAATTATCATATTCCTCTAATTATTTTATTCTCCTTTTTTAAGGTCAGGTTGGAGAATCTGGGAGAAGCTATCCATAATTATCTGCAGAGCAATGCCCAGCAGTACCTACAGCACTGCGTGAAGTGTTGGCGGGGGTTTTGTGAACATCCTAGTAGCTGTTTTATGCAGCCTTGGTTCAAGTTCTTGTGTTGGGACTGAGGCAGCTCCGTGGTGGAGAGTGCTTAGCATAAGACCCTGAGTTCCTTCCCTAGCACACTGGAGAGAGAGAAGGAAGGACATATTCCTGCCATCAGCAGACTTTACCCATCTTGCGCTGATGTCAAAGTGCGACCCTCAAATGAGATCTTATCCTCCCCACGGAAGTCCTTCGGATCGACCTCCTTCCATCCTCACTGGTTTCTCTACTTTTTAATCTTTTTGTTGTTGCCTGTTTTTTTTTTGATACAGCATCTCACTAGGTAGCTCAGGCTGGCCTTGAACTCACTCCATAATCCAAGTTGGCCTCAAACTCACAGTACTTTTCCTGCCTCAGTCTCCCCAGGGCTGAAATTTCAGGTGTGTGCCACCCCACCCAACTTCTACCCTTAAACTAGGGCCACCTTTGTGACCTCTGCACTGCCCTGACTCTGTTGGCTGCGGTCTGGTTGTGATGCATGAGCTTAACCCTCTCTGCTCTTCCTAGCCCATTTGCTTCATGCCTGCCCCCTGCCCCATCCCTGGAAACACTCTCCCGTCTTCCCTTGTGCTTTGCTTGGCGGGCCTAGCATGTCCCAAAGCACTGGATACGATCAACCAACAGACACACTGATATTCTTCACTCAAGGCTTGGAGGTGCAAAGATCACCAGCTTCTGGGCTGAACAGAGTGGAATAAAATCCAAACCTGACTGTGGGTCATTTGGTGGCTATTGTCCCCACCCAAACTGCCTCTCCCTCAACTATCTTCAGTTCACTAGAAGCTGTGTTTTTTTTGGGACCCAGGGTCTAGGTACATAGAGGGCTCTCTTTGGAGCCCAGGCTGGCCTCAGATTTGCAGTGATCCTCCTGCCACATCCTCCCCAGTGCTGGGATTACAGGTATGCTTGACCTTGCCTGGCCCCAGAAGTCTTTGCCTGTGTTTTGCCTGTGTTGTGCCTCTGCTGAGAACATTGCCTCAACACTTAATGCTCATATTCAATCTGCATGGCTGGCTCCTACTCTTCCAATATTTCTGTTTAAATTTCACTTTACATGTTTTCTGACCACAAAATCTAAAGCTGGTCTTACTTCTTTTGAATGTCAGCTTCCTCTTGTTCCCTGCACGGCACCTATCACATCTTGGTTTGGGACTCATATATACAGGAACTTACACCCAAAACTCAATAGGTAAATGGTATCTCATTGTCTTTGAAATTTGCATTTGATTGCTAATGAACATGTACGTTTCCCAAATAATGACTGGTTCTTAGTATGATTTTTTTGGACAATGCTTGGGATTGAACCTAAGGCCTTCACAGTAAGCTACAACCCCAGCCCTTTTATTTATTTTTATTTTGAGACAGGGTCTCCCTAAGTCAATAAATTGCCCAGGCTGGGCTCCCAATTTGTAACTCTCCTGCCTCAGCCTCTCAAAAGTGTTGGGGTTACAGATGAGCACAATTATGCTCAGCCGGCACGATGTTTTGTGTATTTTATCCACACTCAAAAGTCTCTAGGTCTTTAGATTCAGAACAGGGCCGATCAGCTAGAACTCCACCCTGTCCAATTGTCTGGAGGAAATTGATTCCAAGTTAATGGTGGAGGCAGTAACTCAAGGTCCCTCTTTCCTAGGAATCATCCCAAATCTCGAGCCCATTTAGAGGAAAGCGGCTCACTCCGGTAAGAGAGTTAGGCAAGAAAGATGCCTTTGAGAGGCAGTAGGTACTCCCGGTATGCACTTATTACTGAGCAATTACTAACAGGCACCCAGGACATCACAGTGTAAGGACGGCTAGCTCTCCGCCTGGTGCAGGGGCCGGTCCCGAGGCAAGATCCTGAAAACGGACCCCTTTAGCCCGCCAAGGGCCGAAGCTACGAGCTGACCCACAGGGCGCCGTGTAGAGGACCCAGAGCCCAACCAGCTGCAACGCCGCACCCTGACTCGCCTCCTCCGAACCCGCCGAGATTACGGCTCTTCTCGCGAGAGCACGAGCCGGGCCAGCTCCCGGCGGCCAAGGGACGTTCACTCTAGACCGCGCTCCCTCCCGCGCAGCTGAGAGAGGTGCGCGCGGTACGGTGGGAGCGGCGGCGCGCACGCGCAGGTGAGCGAGCGAGTGGGAGGGCGCGGGAGCACAAGGGCGAGGGGCGGGGCTTTGCGTCGCGCCGCGGGCACGTCGCCGCGCGTCCTCAGTATTTAATGTCTCTGTGTTCCTCCGGCCTGGGCGAGCACGTGGGGGAGCGGCCAGAGCGCTGCGCTGCGGGCCGAGCCGGGCCGCGGGGCGAGGCGGGGTTTGGGGGCGGCAGGACCTGACGGTCTCCGAGGAGCTGGTGAGTCGCAGCCCCACCCCCTGCCGGGGCCCTGAGGCGCCGCCGCGGTCCCCGTGAGGGGCGGCCAAGGCGCAGGTGTAGGACGCGATGCGCGGTCCGGGTGTCCCGGGGCGGCGGTGTGAGCGCCGGGCGTGTGCGGGGAGCTGTCGCCCGCCGCCCTGTCACGCAGGCTGGGCCTGCCGCGCGCCCTCCTCCCGCGCCGCAGCTGCTGACAGGTCGGGTGTGCGGCTTGCCCCGCGCGCGTCCCCGTCCTCAGGGGCGGGGGCGAGGACGCCGCGCCCGGGCAGCCCCTCTGCGCCCGTACTTTCTCCGCGCACGCACCCCCGCCGGTAGCGCGGACCCGAGAGCGTCCCACCCAAGGTCGCCCAGCCCCGCTCGCATTTACTTTTCAAAGGTCGTGTGTACCCAGTCGGAGCCCGGAGAGGCGAGGCAGCGGTGGGTCGGGCAGTAGGCAGGGCCGGGTGCTCCGAGGGCGAGTAGGTCCCCCTGTGCCCGCGAGAACACCCTTCTCCCGTTGAAGGATGGGAGTTTCTTGGGTCACTTCGGATCCTCCTCTAACTTTTGGGCTCCGTGGGCTCGTCCCGGGTGGCCCCGGCGATGGTGGCAAACCCGACCACCAGATAGCTCACCGCTGTAGTTCACTGCGGGGAACGTGCGGAGACTCGGCGGACGGAGCCGGGAGGATGCGTGGGGAGACCGGGTGTGAACCGGACGGTGTGTGGGGTGGAGGAGCCGCTCAAACCGAGTTCGGGTCCGGAGGTCCAGGGCTCCGAAGGGTCGAGAGGAAATAGCGTTGGCAGAGGGTGGAGTGGGAGGTTGTCCAGCTTGAGGTGCCTGGTTAACTTCAAGCCTTCTCCCTACCCATTCTCCCGCCTGGGGGCGCCTAGGGTCACGTGCACCCCACCCCCACCCCGCCTCAGGCCAGAGATCTGAAGAAACCACGCACCCTTCTGGGGTGTGGGTTAAAAATGTGCTTGCTGAGGCCATGGGACTGCACACTTAAGAGGCGGGCCAAATAGTTTGTTAGTGTGCGCCCTAGGTTACGTTCTTCCTATTTCCTAACCCGGGGAAGAATAGGAGAGGAAAAGCGCTAGTGGTGGAAGGTTGTGCCAGAAGTCACCAGGGACTGCAGGGAAGTTCTGGGCAGTGCGGGATTGACCTCGCTTGGGGAGATGCGCGGGGCTCGGGCCCCTTGCAGTCCTTGCGCTGCGGTTAACACGGACCCGGTGCACTTCGCTCCAGGTAGGAGTGGATGCCTCTCAAGCCGGGTGGGGTAGGGTATATGTGCAGGGGCCATTACTGAGGTTGAAACTGCCTTTCTAATACTGAAGAGCAGGCTACTTGTTTAAACGTATCTCCTGCAGTGAAATCTAGGTGGCTGGACCTGGCACCACCATGTCTGTCAATGAGTTGGTTTGCTCCCTTATTCCCTCCACCGCCCCCATGTTGCAATGATTATTTCTGGTGACTAATACTTCGTACGAACTCCGTCTCAATATTTTTAAAAACCCTTCACTTTATTTAGAAGGCCAAGCTTGAACTCTTTAGCACCACCCAGCCGTTCTGTTCTTAAAGGTACAAATCACCTTTGCAGTGAAGAGGGCTTGAGAATGATTTAATCACTTATCTGATCCTTCTGTTTTTGGTGGTTCACCTGCTGATTATTTAAGATTTCTGATCCCTGAAAACGAGTGAAGTTTGGTTCTGGGGGCTTATTGACTTGTGTTGAGCCTTTCTTGTCTCATCTTTTAACCAGTTTCGTAAGTTCTGAGTAATAATTCCTGGGAGTAGTCATGTAAAATACGGTCCTAGATTAGAGGAAGTTCTCTGTGTCCTACAGGTATGCGAGTCACTAGTGGTTACTGGGCTAAATATGCTCTGTTGTCATGCGTGTTCTATATGTTAATTGCTACTGACTTACGAATGAGACAGGTCTAGTGAATTTCTGTGGAGGTCCCTTGTACCAAGAGGGTCTTTTATGCCCCAGCTGTTTCTAGAAGTGTATTCACACTTGGCCAGTGCGGGTGACACTGGCAGTATCTGCTCTGGTGCTGAAGTTGGTGTGTTTCCAGTGTGAAGTTGCTGAGCATCAATGTGTTAAAGCAGTTTGTCTTGCTGCCAGGTAACCCTTGGGCTTGGACCAGGCTGGTCTGGCTGTAGTTTGTGGGGCAGGGTAGTTCTAGTCTGCAGTGTTCCCTTTACTGAAGACAGATGGAGATCGAATTTGTGAGACCAGCAACTGTGCCTGGTGCATGATAGGTGCTTAAGCATTGTTTCTCTCCTCTCCCCTGAGGAATCTCAGAGTCTTAAATTGCATTGGAATCACTTGAGAGATTTGAATTTTACTAAATTACCCCTCCCTCTAGCTTCTGACCTAGAAACTTCATTGGAAGGGAAAGAGACAAATTGGTTTCCCCACACTTGGCCAGCTAGCCTCACGGCACAATACGGCTTGCTAGAGCTTGAAGGGTGGCAGTGCATAGCCCGTGTGCCTGGAGAGCTGGCCTGTTTTTCCCAGCCACTCCTTCCAGAAGTGCTAGCTGAATCTAGAATGCCTGGGCCGGTGCAGACCAGTCTGTTGCCCTGGTGTGGGGAAGTTAACTGTTTTGGTGTGGGTTAATACCTTTGGACCAGGTGTTGGCTTCTCATTCTGAGCAAGTTTCCTCTGCTGTGGGGTGTGCTGGGTTCTGTGGGACTCTGGTTTCACTGAAATGATCTCATACTGTTTGACAGTTGTTAACCTGTATAGTGAGGGGTGTGTTAGTCCTAAACTGCTTCCTGGGGCAAAGTTTCTGTTTCTCCCACATCCCTTCCTAGTGTGATACCTCGCACAGGTCCACTTAATGATCATCTGAATGTGGCACCCCACTCAGCGAACTGGGTGGCCCTAGTACCTCATTTTTTTGAGACAGTTTCGCTATGCAGTTCAGGCTGGCCTTGACCTCACTTTATAGCCCAGGCTGGCTTTGAACTCGCAGTAATCTTCCTGCCTTAGCCTCCGAAACTTGGGGATTACAGGCAAGTGTGGGGAGTATAGGCCTGCGCTACCACGCCTGGCCAAGTTTTATTTTTAAAATGGGTCTTACTATGTTGCCCAGGCTGCAGAACATTTTAAACCTGGGCAGTGGAAGGTACAGTCAATGAACATGTTTGGAGCATGGCCGAGTCTGGCTAAAGAAGTAGCTCCTGGGGATGTGCAAACAAATTTAGAGGCTGCCTCTTCCTTGATAGTTCTTTTGCTGGGCAAACAGTGAGCAAGCAAGCACCTCCTTTTAATTCTTTAATCCTTGCACCTCTGAGTGTAGCTGAGGGTGAAGCTGGGAGGTCATTCCACATTGTTTCAATGGTGGGAACATACACACAAATTGAGGGGTGGAGAAACTCACCAGTAGCCTTGGATTAGGTCCTAGTGGGCTTTTGTGAGGACAACCAAGGAAGATTCTTAATTCCTTGGCTTCTCCTAATCTTTGTGCTGCTTTCTAAGCAGATGGTTGCAGTGGAGGAGTGGGTATAATCAGCATTCTGAGGACCAGCTTCCTGGTAGTAAGTAGCTTTTAAGTAAAGTGTCTTTTTTTCCTCAACTTTCCTCCTAAGTGGTGATGCCCACTTTTTGTTCAGTCTAAGTCGTTGTCATCTGGGTATCTCTGCCACTGGTCTTGCCAGTGGTCTGGTAGTTTGTAGTCTTTGGTAGTAAACGTTCTGTTTCCTATCTTGTACTACTGGCTGGCTGCGTTTACTTTGCCTTGCATCACTGTGGCCCTTTCGCACTTGGGAACAAAGCAAGTTCCCAAGGTGTGTTCTGGAAGTGAACCTGCGCAGAGCTCAGGGCTGATGAGGCTTGTCTCATTGCTGGGCTGAGCTTGCAAGAAGTACCCTGGGCATGGTGCAGTTTGCAGGGCTAAAACCTGGTTGTGAGTCTAGACAGGAGAGGTGGTCCCCAGGGGTCTGGGTTTCTTCAGCTGCAAAGGATTGGTGAACATTTAAAGCACTCAGCTTATGCTCCTGGGAGCGTCCTGGGAGAGTATGTTTGCACTGCTATACTGGACAGCACTGGTCAAGAGCATTTTCATTGTCAGAAAATTGTTAGACAGGGGCTGGGGATATAGCTCAGTGGAATAAGCGTTTGCCTAGCAAGCGCAGGGTCCTGAGTTCGATCCCCAGTACCGCAAAAAAAAAAAAAAAGAAAGAAAATTGTTAGACAGTGCTGGTCTAGCACTAGTTGGACAGTTCTTTGCCTGGCTCTAAAAGTTTAATTGCTTCAACTTGTAAATCTCCAGAGCATCACATGTTTGCACTTAGTCTTCCATCATTTATAAACGCAACAGCTTTGGTGACAAATTATTTCTATATCAGCTCTTCATGGCCTGTTAAGAAGTAAGTTCCGGTCTACCGTTGGAATGGGAATGATCAGTTATGAAACAGTGTGAGAGAGGAGCTTACCGAGGGGGATGGGGACACAAGCATGAAGCAGAAGGCCAGACCCTAAGCCCTGGTTATTATCTTAAGTCTGCTTGTTAACAGTAATGGTCCTTGGTGTCCAAATGTCAGATGTCACTAGCTAAGACCTAATGACCCTACAAGACCCCAGTATAGGCCCTCTGTTAAGTATTGGGAGGTCTTTTAAAGGAGGTACCATGTAATTCTTGAAGTGTTGGTTGTTGGTGTGGGGTAGTCATGGGGATGGAGGCGTTATTTCTAGATGGTTTCTCATACAGCCCTAGGTGTGCTTTGTTTGAACCTTTACACTGGCCTTTGGCAGGTAGGGTGAGACCTGTTTTCTTGGAGCCAGATGTAACGTGTTACAGTCACTTATTGAATATCTACTGGAATCTTAGAAGGATTATTTATTCACACTGAGGAATTGAATGTAGGGTCTTAGACTGAGCTGCATCCTTAGCCCTTTTTTGAGATAAGTTCTTGCCAACTTGCACAGGCTAGGTTCAGACTTGCAATTGTCCTGCCTCAGCCTCCCTGAGTGCTAGGATTACAGGTACACCATGCCCAACTTTTTTTTTTTTTTTTTTGGTCTTTTTGAGACAGGGTCTCGATATGTAGTTCAGGCTGGCCTTGAACTCACTTTGTAGCCCAGGCTGGTCTCCAACTCTCAACAATCCTGCCTCAGCCTCTTGAATACGGGGATTATAGGTGTGCGCTACCATGCCCGGCGAACTTTTATTTTTAAGATGGGTCTTACTGTTACCCAGGCTGTCCTAGAACTTCTGGACTCAAGTGATGCTGTTTCTTTAGCCTCCAGAGTAGCTAGTTCTACAGGTATACAGCCTGGCACCCACCTGGGAGGTTTTAACTGTGTCAACTTATCCTCAGTACCGTGAGGTTAAATATCTGCAGTTTGTGGATGAGGAAGCTGAGGCCCTGATGCGGGTCACTGATGACAGGATGCAGGGCGGCCTGGGCCAACTCTGGGGCTAGGTCAAGTCACCCCCACCATCCCTTCCTTCCCCCTTTTTCTTTCCCTCATTTCTCTTCTTCGTATGCCATGCCCAGGGACTGTTTCTTTTTCACTGCCCCATTATCACTCCATCCTCACCCAGAAAATGA
>PVLD010003212.1:125736-147350 GCA_004027595.1 Dinomys branickii
TTTTTTTTTTTTTTTTTGCGGTACTGGGGATTGAACTCAGGACCCTGCGCTTGCTAGGCAAGCGCTTATTCCACTGAGCTATATCCCCAGCCCTAGGTAGCCGTGTTGTAGGGTCTGAGAAACTGCTTTGAATCTCAGTGGGTTGAAAAGACAACCTTGAACTCACTCATCGCCCAGCTAATAATAACATGGCCCGTCAGACCTCACATGGAGGCCATGAGACCATCCCTTGGCCTTCACAGGCTGTTACTCAGGAGTGGCCTGGTCCTGGGTGGAGGAGGCCACAGATCTGTTTAAGCTCAGCCCCTGGCTCCACCCCCTGCTCTCCAGCTTTGGCCTCTGTGTGCCTCTGTGAGGTCCAGGGACCACATACCATGGGGAGCAGTCCAGGTTTCTTATACATCTCCTGTATATCTTCTGTACATGTCCCTCCAACAGAGCAGTGGAGTGACGTCCACTCCTTGAGCTGCCTTGGAGGGAGACTGGCACCTGTGTGTGCCTTGAACTGTCTCTGGGAGGAAAGGCAGGGCTGAGAATAACCTCCTTGCTTTGTCCTTTGACTTTGGTGTGGCCCACTCGGCTAAGCATGTGCTGGTGCTATTTTTAGCAGGTGGCATCCGTTAGGACAGCCAAGTGCATGTGGCTGCAGTGTCCAGGACAGGTCTTGCCACCGCCTCTGCCTAATCAGGAAAGGGAGGAGAATAAAGCCACCCTAGACACTGCCATGGGCTGTGTGGACAGGATAGTTTCTCAAGAGGTCTCTGGGGCTGCTTTTTCTGTTCTGCCTCAATGGCGGGGCCCCAACCCTGCCTCCTGGGCTAGGCAGGTCTGTGACTAAGGTGGTCCAGTAAGCTGGGAATCGAGCAGTACTGCTCTAGGGAATGAGGACCCACGTTACAGCAGCTGGTTTCTCATAACCCCGTTTTCCTGTGAAGTTATCCAGCCGAAGGACCAGGCCCTCAGTGAACACAAAAAACTCTAGTAAAAGTATGGATCAACTAGCAGTCTGATTACTGGTATCCTCTGGCTCAAACCAAAACACAGACAGCTGGTCGCAAAGCCGTGCCCTTCAGTAGTTCTTTGCTGGGAAGTGAGTGAAGCAGAACAGGGGTGAAAACGGAGTTTGACAAATGTGTTTGTATGTTCCCCATGCTATCACCCCCCCCCTCTAACATGCAGCTGCCAACTCCAGCCTATGTATCTGTTTCTGATTAAGAAAACTTCGAGCCATATAAGGCCCTCTGTTGCCTATGGTTTATGTTGGCTGGAGAGCAAGGTTGTTTGTACAAAGTCTGATTCAAACGAAGTGGCAAGAGACTGCCCGCCTCCAGGGGCTGGACTGCCTTACTGGAACAGATTCTGGTGTGGGGTGGAGACTGAGGTACAGGTCCAGCAGGTGGTTCTTTGAGCTAATGTGTCGTGTGGCTGCAGGGCTTCCTGGCAAGTGCATTTGCTGAGAACTCCAAGTAAAAAGCAAGCCCACAGCGTTCTTGTCATGCTTCCAACTGGGGGCATCTTCGTCCTGGAATGGAGTCTGGAAGCAGCTGTTTAGGAGTTTAGAACAAAAGCCCCTGGTCTTTTTCCCTCTAGGGGGAGGCCCAGGAGCTGAGTTCTTCTGGGTCTTGCAAGGCTGGATCTACCTTCTGCCCATTGTGCTTGAAAGCCATTTCTCTTGTGGCAGTGCTCTGACATCTTGGCCTCTCCTTGCTGTCTCTTGAGTCAGCCAAGACTGTTCTGCCTTGGGACTTTGGCACATGTTCTCCCTGCCTGGAATTTTCTCCCCTTCTTCCTCTTGCTTCACCCCTGTTCCTGGCACAGCTCTCACTGTTCCGGCTTGGTGCCACTTCTTCTTGGAGGCATTCCCTCACTGTTCAGCCTAGAGCCTTCCCTTCCCCAAACCCCCTGCCTTTCAGCAAAACCATGCAAAAGAACTTGGAGGGACCGTTTCTCAGCCTCCCTTATACCTTCCTACAAGCACAGGACTGTAATTAATTCATTGTGTGCAAAGGACACCTTCAGGCCTGGGGCTTGCTCTGAGCTGTTGAGAGAGGTCACAGGTGTATTGCATTGAGTTGCTGAATCTACTCTGCGCTATCTAACCTGAAATTTGAGGCCCCACCTCCACCTTTGCTTCCTGAGAGCTCTTTCCCTGCGTTGCCTGTGGAACCTATTAACAGAGGGTATTTAAATCTTTATTAAATAGCTGGCCCTGGGGGATCCTGCTGTCTGATGCCGGCTAGCCCCCAGTGGGCTGGTGAGACCATTGCGTTGGCTTCTGAAGGCTCTGTCAGGAAGCATGTTCTTTTCTTGCGTATTACCCTTCTGCCAGCAGAGCAGGTTAAGGGTATCTGAAGCAAATTTGATATCACCTATTGTGGGATTAAGAAAACATTAAAAGTTTGTATTTAGATGAATTGGCACTAATGCACATTCATTGTGATTCATATGAAACACAAAGCTGTGTGGTAACAGCACCCATTGTTACTTGTATATAGCTTAAGAATGAACTTTGTATTAGGGTTGCCTGCCAAAAGAGAGGGGTGTGTGTGTGTGTGGGTGTGGGTGTGGGTGTGTGTGTGGGTGTGTGTGTGTGTTTAAAGCACTAAGGATTGAACCCAGAGTCTTTACACTGAGCTATGTCCTCAGCCCTTTTAAAAATTATGTATTTTGAAACAAGGTCTCACTAAGTCTATCGTGATCCTCCTGCCTTAGCCTCCCACAACTATACCCAGTATATTTAACTTTTTGACAATGTACAGGGTTTGAAAGGGCAGTCCTTTGCTGGAGGTGTAGATCGGTGGTAGAGTATTTGCCTAGCATGTGAAAGGCTCTGGGTTTGAGCCCCTGGACTGTTCTTTGCCCCTCTACTGGTTTCTTCCAGTGGCAGCTATCTTTAATTCTTCATCTGCCACTTACCACTGTTTCTTAATAGCACACTTTTTCTTTAAAAATATTTTTAAAATTTTATTATTTATTTTGGTTTTTGAGACAGGGTCTCACTATGTATTCCTCGCTGGCCGTGAGCTCACTATGTAGCCCAGGCTGGCCTTGATGTCCTCCTACCTCAGTCTCACTAATGCTGGTATTACAGGTATGTGCCACCACATGCAGCTTTCTTTTAAAAAGATATTTGATGATTTTTTTCCCCTGCTGTTAGAGATAAGGACTTAGCTCATTCCTGCATGGCTTTCTTCCCTCATCTTTCCAAGATGAAATCAAGTAGCAATTTAGGGTATACATTACTACAATATAAACACTGCTTATGGCAGCAGAGAATTCTTGGTTTTCCATGTTTCTTTTCTCATGTCCTAGTTAATACCCTGGTCTGTCTTTTTTTTTTTTTTAAATAGGCAGAGTCTGGATATGTAGTCCAAGCTGGCCTTTGAACTCCTGGCAGTCCCCCTGCCTCAGTCTCCTGAGTGCTGAAGTTACAGGCATGCATCAACATGCCCAGCATTTCTTTTCTCTGTATCTCTCCAGTTCTCTTGAACTTGCTGCTGAACTTCTCGGTCCTTGCTTAGAACCCATGCCATTGGTGGAAAGCTCTTATTGTGTTTAAACATACCAGGTGCTCTTAACAGATCCATACTGTTCTAAGGAAGCATCTCTTTCCCCAGCACTGCCTAGCCTTCCTCCTGTGAATTTCTTCCCCTTGTGTTCCTTCTTGGATCCAGTGTCTTTCTCCTTTCTTCCATTTTTGGTTTACTCTCTTGTTTTGGTGGAGCACATCCTCCAGTAGTTTTCTAAGAAAGTGTTATGTGCATGGCTGGGTGTCCAACAAGACGCAAGCTGATGTGTGCAGGGCAGGCACCTTTGAAGGTTGCATGGGATGGGGGTGTGTGTGGCTGAACACAGGATTGGTGAAAAGTGGAAAATACAACTAGATTGATAGATCCCTTCCATGAGGAAAAAAGCTGGCTTTACTTTCTGGAGGTAATAAATAGGCAAGAGGGCACCTGGATTTGGCCACGAGGAAGTGGTGAAAATTCGTATTGAATGAAAGTCTACATAGTAAATAGGGCAACTCAACCCTCTCGGCTCTCATAATACTAATATTCAGGCTAGTATCCTTTACACCCCTCCCCCAACATTAGAACATCCTAGTCTTAGAAAGCTGGTACCTATTTCCTAGATAGTCCACACTGCCAGGTGGACATTTACCTGTCTCTTAGACCAGACTTTCATCTGATCAGACACTGGCATAACAAGCTCACTTGGAGATAAGGTCATTGTTTTTGTCCCCAAAGAAATGGAAAGATAGAGTTTTAAGGATAGTGACTTGTCTTTTTCATTTTTTTCCATTGTGTTGGTACCCTGTGGGTACCAATAAGTATTTGTTGATAGAAATTGCCCTCTTCTGTGGGCCCCGCAGCTGCTCCGCAGTGGGCCCGCTCAGGGCACCTCATGGACTAGACCCGCCCCCACCCATAGCAGGACGACAGGGTGGAGCCTGGCGGTCCGCTGTGAGCATATGTGCTTTCCCACCTCCAACCATGGCAGTTTGTATACACCCATGTATGTTATAGTCTGAGGCAGCTATATCTCTTCCCAAGGCGAGAGTCCAAGGATATAGATAAACCCAGGAGTACAGTTATTATCACAGGGAAGATGACTGATTAAGTGGTAGGGCAGCGGAGATGAGGGAGGAGAAAATTGAATGATCAAATGGGCCATCATCTGTGTAACTGAGTAACATGTGAAGTTAACATTATGTAGGACAGCATCCAGAGCTAATTCCCTTCTATGTTCTCTATAATTTGTATTTCCTCAATCGTTTTTGTATTAACAGAAGTGAAGATAACTTTATATTATGCAGCATCCAGTGCTAATTCCCTATCGTGCTCTCTATAGTTTGGTGTTTCCTTTAATGTTCATGTGATAACTAGTGTGAAGATAACATTATGTAATACAGCATCCATCCAGTGCTAATTCCCTACTATGTTCTGTATAATTTTGTATTTTCGATATTGTTTATGGCTTATTCTGGTTCATCTGTCTCCATTCTTTTGTCTTTAAAATAAAAAAAAAAAAAGAAATTGCCCTCTTAACCCTTTATGTGGTTACTAAGTTGGCCATAAGTCCACTATTGGGAAATTGGGGTCTTCCTTCTGCTTACCAGAGGTGGTGGCTGGAAGGGTGTTTTGCTGTCCATCATCTGGTTTCTTCCGAGGGCATAGGTCATCTTTGTGGGCTTTTAAACACACTTGCTGCCAGATCTCTGCTCAGATCTTTTGGGCAGTCCTATATGGCATCTTCTGTGGTCGTAGGTAGGAACTTCATAAACCCAGGTATACATTTCTGCACCTTTGTAACCATCCTCAGGAACCTAGCGGGATTCACTTATAAAGCCAGGTGGTCTCTGAGAGCCCAAGATAAGGGGCAAGGTGGGCTGGACATGGTATTAATAGTTTTCTTTTTTTTTTAAAATAAGCTTATTTTTACATTTTAGGTATACATACTGATCACATTTATTGTAGGGAATTTGTACCTGTACATGATATAACTTGATTCTATTTTTCCCCATTCCCCTATCCTCCCTTCAACCCCTGGTTTCTCTTCAGAGCACATAAATCTTGCACATTCACGGTCTTCTAAAACCACACCACTAGCCCCTGGTGAAGTAATTGGGAAGGCCTTGGTGAGAGCAGTGGGTGATCTTTCCACCATCCCCATCACTCAAAGAGGAGTAGGGCTGGACCCGCCTTGGATTGGTGAACATAGGAGAGAGGCTGACTTTCCACCCTTGTGTGCTCCCTTTGTTACCAAGTTTTCTAAGCCAGGAATGAGTTGAATTTGTAATTGGACTGGAAGAGGAAGAGACTGTCAGGCAGAGAGGGATTTTTGGCTTCTGGCTCTCCTTACCTGGATCTCCTTACTCTGGGATACTGTTAACCAGAGGAGACTTTGCTGAGCAGGTATTGGTTGAACCTTGGCCCTCCTGTGATGCGGGCTAGGCATGATCATCCTGACTGCTGGTGTGCCCAGGAGCGTTGAGCTGCCCCAGAATATGTTGGTATGGCCATACTGGCTCACCTGTTATCTGCGGTGCCATCACAATGGAGGGTGTGGGGACAGCCTGGACAGGGCCTCACACCCCCTCTGTGAGCTAATGGAATGGTGCGGGTGCCCTCATGACTCAGCTCTCTCAGGCCCCCAAGATGCGAGGAACACCGGGGCTGGGCCGAGACCAGCCCACTGGAGGCATGGCTCCAGCACTCTGAACTTGGGCCCCAGCCATGCTGCTGTGGGAGAGTGATCCAGGCTACCATCGCCCCCACCTCAGAAGCCGGACCACACGCTGCCAGCAAGGTAGGTGCTGGCCTCACAGCCTCTGGCCAGCCCTCATGTTTCTTGGGGTCTTCTGAGAATACCACATAGAACTGTACTGCTTGTGGCTGTTCAAATTAACTTTCAGTAAAATTTGAAATTTAGTTCCTTAGTCACACTTGTCATAATTCAAGTGCTCAGTGACCCCCTGTGACTAAGCACCTGCCAATCTTGGATAGCATTCGCCACATGGGGATCGCCCAGCCATTGCCTCTGGTGACCTGCTCTATTTTGACCATGTTGCAACTGTTCTCATCGCCTGACCGTAAAGGTCATGCTGCCTTTGTCTGGCCCCTGCCTGCTTGTTAGCTTCTCCTCCTAGGACTTGCTCCAGTTCTGCCCTGTGACTTGCTGCACCTCAACCCCCAGAGGCACTGGCACCTTCATTTATGTTCCTCCCCACCCCCACTCATCACAGCCCAGGGAAACCCTGGCCCTCTAAGGAGCTTTCTGGGCTTCCGTTGCCTCCTCCTTGGCTTGGCTGCTTGTGGGGCAAGGGGTCTGTGAGGATGAGTGTGGGTGAGAGGTTGAGTTTGCATCTGGATTGTGAGCTTTTGGTGAGAGGGCTTCTTGTAGCAGCTCGTGCATATTTGAGTGTGAGCAGGATGAGCGGCACAACCCGAAGAGGACCTAGAAAACCTTCATAGCCCAAAGAAGAGGCTCTCGCATCTGTCTGCGAGGAACTCTGAACGTGAGATCTTCTGGGCTGTGCCTCCACCAAGTGGAGGGTGGCTCAGCCTAAAGTGCACTAGTGGTGTGTGAGTGCTGGGCCAGCGGGCTCGGCTGTCAGTTCAGCGTCCCTGCCCAGGCAAGGCCGGGTCAAGGGGAGGAGCTCTCAGCAAGAGCCCTGTGCTGTACTCAGAAGGTGGGGTGTCCTGGGCAGGTGCCTGCCTGGTAAACAGCCCTGGAGAGTGCTGGCAGCAGGACACTGGAATAGTGGAAGAAATGTTAAGATTCTAGTTGAGAGGAGGTGCACAGTTCAGTCAGAACTCAAAAGTGGATGTGGCTGTGTTGAGTAGGCTCAAACCCAAAGTGACTTGGGCACTTGGCTTCTAAGCTGTTGTTTTTGTGATTGACTTTCCCTTCAATTACATGCAGCTCCTTTTCACAGTAACTGCAGCCAAATTGACTTAGTCACTGGGACCAACACTTTTTTGTACCATTCCCAGGAATTTGTTTTCTTGTTTAGCTGAAAGTTCTAGACTGTGGTTACGGGTCCATAAACTGGGTTGGGAGTGAGGCCACAGCTTCTCCAAGAGCCATTCTGAGAAGCTGAAGCTACTCTGGAGAAAGGAGGGATCCGTTTAGAGCCTGGAGCACACAGATGAATGCAAAGCCCTTGTGGTTGAAGCACGTGCCTGACTTCAGCGCTGTGTGACTGCTTGGCAGTGAGCCAGCGTGCATCTATTCCCGGGCAAATGGACCTGCTAAAAATAAGCAGGCAGCGATTTAATTCCAACAGATTCAAAATAGCTGAGTGTCCCCCCCCCCCCCATAGTCCTAGGGCACGGTTCTACAGCATCCCTGTGGGCAGCTTTCCCCTGACTGCAGGCTGGCCTGCCTTCCAGTACTGGGGAGGAGATAGCCACGGAGGCAGCCTCCGGTTAGCTTGAAGGTGAAGGCTGTAGAACCTGTGGTGTTCAGTTCACTTAAATACAGGGAGGGTGAGGTTTAAAAACAAAATACCTGGACAAAGACCGCATCTCATCAGAGTCTACCGCAGCTAGAGAAGGAAGGAAAGAAGATGTAGAAAAGATGCTCGCTTTTTTATGTGCAGAGCAGTGGCCTTGTGAGGCTGAAGGGGTGCACATGTGCAGCCTATCAGAGCTTTCAGGAAAGGTGGGTGGATTCTGCATCACCTCCTGTAGGCCTAGCAGGCAGTATAAATCAGGAAAAAAGGTCTCTTAACCATCCCAAGATGTCCTCTTGATTGGGGTAACTGACTCAGGTGTGAGGGATTGAGGAGCTAGCTGTTTTCTTGACTGATGGAAAGTGGGGGTTGGTGGAGGGGCATATGTTGCCTCTAGGAGCCCCTCTGAAGGGCCTTTTAGCAGCAAGCATGTTTACCAATGCCCGGCGAGGCTGGTGAGTTGTGGCCAAGGCCTTTGGGCATGTGGCTGCTGATCCCAGGGCCTCCAGTGTTGGAGGATGGCAATCTAATTCTAATCCTCAGGTAGCAAGTTAAAGATAAGCCAGGTTTTCTTGGGCAGTTCCTGTACTTGGAAGCAGTCCCAGAGAGAGGGCTGTGTGTCCTGAGCCACTCACCTTGCAGAAGCTGGGCTCTTGGTTCCTTATTTCTTGGCAGCAGGTCTAGTCTGTTGATTGTAGTCCAGAGTGGGCGTGGAGGCTGGGGTGTGTGTTCTCAGGGAACCCTGGTGGATCATTCTAGATTCTGTTGAGTTGGCTGGTCCGAGGTTAGCATTTGTCCATCACAGCCTCCTGGTATAACAACAGGAGGCAACCGTGTTTTCTGGGTTGAACTTCTCAGTTGAGTAGCTACAGATGACTGTTTGTAGGGGGCTAAGGGTGGAGAAGTTGGGGGTTTAGAGTCCCAGACATTGGGGAGCAAGCTGGTCTGGGAGGCTTGGATGAGTGATTGGTAGTGCTCGCTCTTTTATGTGCAGAGCAGTGGGCAGGCCACATGCTGTGGACCCTGGCTGCTGGTTCTGGACATGCTGCTTGGGCAAGGACAGGAAGAGAGCAGACGAAGTGGAAGGACACGGATACATAGTAGGCTGGGGCTGGGCTGGGTTGTAGTGGGGATCACCAAGGGTGCAGAACCGAAGCCAGACTGGAATATGTGTTTGAGCCCCTTCTTATTGTAGTTGTAGCCAGCTTCTGGGGTTTGGGACTGGGTGGGTGGGGGTGACCTAGCCACTGGTGGAGAGGCAGGACTCTTGGGATCAACTTTTGGTTCCAGAGCTCAGGCCTTCTCCCACTGGTTTGGGAGGTTTGTGTATTAGATAACGACCACTTCCTGGAATATACCAGATTTGAGTCTTGCAGCCTTGGTGCCTTGGTGTGGCCCTCTGTGGGAGTGGTTGTTAGGGTTGGTTTTCCTTCTCTCTACCCCATTCCATTTAATCTTTTTTTCTGAAATCAGAGAATTGCTAGAATATTGTGGAAATCACTGTAGGTCCTGCTGCAAAGGGTTTGTCTAGTGAGTAAAGAATCAGAATCTAGTTTTTTGTTTTGTTGTCTTGTTTTGCTTTTTTGAGACAGGGTTTCACTATGTAGTGCAGGTTGGCCTTGAATTCACAGTGGTCCTCCTGCCTCACCCCAGAAGCACTGGGATTAAAGGTGTGTGCCACTAACCCTGGCCAGAATCTGGATTTACTGACCTGATGACAATGTATGTCCAGAGCCCAGCAGCACCCTGCCCAATTCTGAGTGCACCATTCCCCTTTCCCCTTTCAGATTGTCTTTCCTGTTAATATGGAAGATAAGCATGAGGCACACAGGAATCAAATCTCCTGTCATCTACATTTTGGGGTGTGTGAGAGATGTTGCAAACTTGACCACATGTTGGAGTCACCTGGATTTAAAGAAAAAGCAAAACCGGGTGTTGATTCTCACCCTTAGAGATTTTGATTTCATTGGTCTTCATGTTGCTTTGGCTTGAGGCTTTTAAGTGGTTTCCCAGTGATGCTAATATGATTTTCCACTGGAGAACCACTGTTCCAGAAATGTTTCTCTATTTGTATCCATAGATAAGAAATCCCAAGGAAACTACTAAAAACTTAGTAGATCTAATAAATGAATTCATCAAGGTTGTAGGATACAGCCTTGATGTGCAAAAGCTTCCTCTCCCTCTCCAAACTGTATGACTTGGTATGTGATTTTGCCAGTTTTCCCATGGGATTCTGTGGGCATAACTGTCAGTTACATCCTGGTCTGTAGCTTGTTTTCTGTGTTTCGATGCCGTTTCCCTGTCCATACACAAGACCAGTTCTTTAACTCTAGCACATTATATCCATGGATTTCACTGTATATTTACAATGACTCATTCCCCTGAGAGGTTAATTCCGATTTTGTTTCAGATATTATTCCCTCTGTCTGTACAACGGTCTGCTTTTTAAGATTACTGGCGTAGGATTTCTGGGTCACAGTGCAGGCTAATAATGTTTTAAGAGCTGTTACTAAAGTTGTCCAGAAGGGAATGTGATCTTGCTCTTTTCTTGGCCAAGATAGTGCTTCTTGCCCTATGGATCTACTTACTAGTTCCAAATTTAATGTGGCATAGAAGCTGGGTTCCCATTAGTCCAATGACCTTGTATCTCTCTCCTACCCTGGCACCCTCCCAGGTTGAACCTAGGGCCTCTGCACTGAGCTACAATCCCAGCCCATTTTTAGTTTTTTTTTTTTTTTAATTTTATTTATTTAGAGACAAGGTCTCACTAAGTTACTGAATGCTGGGATTATAGGTATATGCCACTATGCCCAGCTTAATCTTGAATTTTTAAAAAAAATTTATTTATTTTTGTCCCTTTTTTTTGGTCTTTTTTTTTATTTATTTATTTATTTATTTTTTTGTGGTACCGGGGATCGAACTCAGGACCCTGCGCTTGCTAGGCAAGCGCTTATTCCACTGAGCTATATCCCCAGCCCCTTTTTTTGGTCTTTTTAAGATAGGGTCTCAATATGCAGTTCAGGCTGGCCTTGAGCTCACTTTGTATCCCACACTGGCCTTGAACTGGCAAGGATCCTCCTGCCTCAGCCTCCTGAGTGCTGGATTACAGACATGAACGCCACGCCTGGCTGATTTTGATAACCTTTAAGATAGTAATACATTCCAAACCAGGTGGTTGAGAGAGTTAAGTGGTACATGGGAGAGCATCTAACAGTTGGTGCTTGAATCCGAAGTGGTAAGGTAGCCTCACTGAAGCTTTCTGTTCAGACAGGTGAAGACAGTCACCAGAGCCATTGCTGAGCCCTGCTCTATGCTTCCCGGTCCCATCGCTTCATCTCTGTATTAGCAAGGGGGCGCTCATCCTGAAGATAGAGGGAACTTTCTGCTGGTGACTTTGCCCCGTGTACTCCCCATACAGGGGAGAGCCCTCATCTGTTTGAGACAAATTATTATCTCCTAGTATTTCTTCTAATTGTAGTGTGTTTGACTCCCCTTTTAAAATGCAGCTCTGATTCAGTAGGTCTGGGGTGGGGTGTAGGTAGTACTCAGGGCTTCTGGTTGTGTGTGGACTGCAGTTTGAGAGGCAGAGCTGGGGCCTGGGGGTCCCCATCCTGTGCTGAAGGTTAGAACCACCCAGAGAGCACTGAAGCATTGAAATCTCAGTGAAGGTATAACTCACCATGTTCCCTCTTAACCTGGCTCTCATAATACCCGTCTCTCTCTCTCCCCTCCTCTCCCCAGGCATAACTGTTCCACGCCTCCAGGATGGCCGTCCATTTCCGTTCACTCTTCCCCCTGGCGTTGCCTGGAATGCTGGCACTCCTTGGCTGGTGGTGGTTTTTCTCTCGTAAGAAACAGCAGGTCAGCACCAATGAAGAGCAGGCAGAATCTAGTGCTGTGGTGCTAATGGCCGACACTGCCACCAAGGAAGCACTCCCCATGGAAGAGGCTTGTCCCACAGTTGTGTCTATGCCCCCCAGTATCAGCCAGCCGCCAGGACAGGAAGAGTCTGCTCCAAGCAAGCCTTCGATGGAGCCCACAGCCTTGCTACAGATGCACCTGCCCCATCGCAGGTCGGAGTCCTCGGGCAGCCTGCCTTGCACCACCGACACGAGGTCCCAACCAGGAATGCACAAAGACAACACTGCAAAGGTGGAACTAGCTGTGATGGGTGATGAGGCCAAATCTGTCCCTCTGGGGTGTTCGCTCTCATTCCCAAAAGATATACTATTGCCCCATGAAACGGTGGAGGTATGTAAGCAAGAGCCTACCCTCAGTGGGGTTCCTGCCACAGAGAAGTGCAGCCCAGGGGAAAAGCCAAGAGAAAGAGAGATGGGTGGGGCCGAGGGGACCGGCGATGCAGTGCTGGGGGAGACTCTGTTTGAAGAGGGTCTGCTGTCCCAGGGGCGTGTCTTGGCCCCCGAGAATGTCAAGGCTCTCGGCCTGGCCCCCTCAGGAAGCAGGGAAGAGAAGGGGAGTGGTCATCTGCCCTTGGCGGTCGGGCCAGTCAGAGACCTACCAGAAGAATACACAGTTGGGGAGCCGTTACATGGTGTCATGAAGTCGGCTATGACAGAGCAGGTGGCGGTGGAGGAAACCCAGAGACCCCAGGTCACAGGTGGCAAAGCCAGGGATAAAGACCCGGGAGGAGAACTGGGCAAAGAGGAGGCCTTGGATGAAAAGAAGCTTGAACAGGCCGCCTTCCAGATCATCTCCCAGGTGATCCTGGGAGCCACTGAAGAGGTCCTAGCCACCACGGACCAGGCTGTGGCCAGCCAGCTGCAAGGGCAGAAAGAGGAGGAGGACTGTGCCCCAGTCAGCCAGGAAACTGTTCTGGGGCAAGTCACTGTGGAGCCCCCTCTGGCCGCAGGAGGGGCAGCTGCCAGCCCACTGGACACTGCCCGGCCCTTGCCAGGCCCATCAGTAGAAGATCTGCCACTACCAAAGACGTATGTGAGCTGCCTGAGCAGCCCGCTGTCCAGCCCCACCAAGGACAGGAAGCCAAAGAACTCCGCATACCCCATCTCCCTGGCCGCCTGCCGACCACCAGACACCCCCCTCAGAGAGTTAGTGGACAAGGCCAGCAGCCCAGTGGAAGAGGCTACCTGTGTCCCCTGCATGTTGGACAAGAGCCAGAGTGTCTCTTCAGTGGCCTCCTCGGGGCAGTGCTCAGATTCTGTCAGCACGTCAGGGCTTGAAGACTCTTGCACAGAGACCAGCTTGAGCCTCAGGGACAAAGCCGTGACCCCACCTCTGCCAGACAGTACTGAGCCCTTCAGCAATGGGGTGCTGAAAGGGGAGTTGTCAGATGTGGGGACTGAGGATGGATGGAGCGTGGATGCAGAAGCAGACCACTCGGGAGGTAGGAGGGTGTGGAGTGCTGACTTGAGGGTGGGGAGGGCTCCCTGTGTTTGTTAGGGGAGAGCTGCTGGCCTACCCCTTCCTCTGCAGCAGAATGACGCTGTTCCTTCCCTGTGGCCCAGCTGGAGACGTCAGGCTGCCTTGTGACCCTGCAGCCACGGGCGCTATCACTGGCTTTGCCAGCCAGGGAGCCTCCCCAGCCCTTCAGAAGGTGGTAGCTGAGCGTGGGGACCACCAGTTACTTAGTGTGCTCTTCTCTTTGGAACACTGACACCTCCCGGGGGTTTAACGGGCCTCCTTAGCATATTCCCGGGTGCCAGGTGTGGGTGTGTTTCTGAGCTGCTGACTCCTTTTAATCATGTGCTTGTTCCATGTCTCCACCTGCTCTCCTTCTCCAGAAGCTCTTACAGGTAAGTGCCCCGAGAATGGCCCCAGCTCTGAGGACCTGGGGGAGGCTTGAGCTTTCCTGCGTTGTTGCCATCATCTCCTCCTCTACAGAGCCTCAGCCATTTTTTTTCTGTGCAGCTGCAGTTCCACCCCGGGGAAGAGGGGCACTTGGTAATGAAGTGTCCACTGGGTTTTTCGAGTGCTGACCCCAGCGTAGACAGTTCAGACCGCTAACTTACAGGTCAGCAGCTCCTGACCCTACTTTTGCATCTCCCCTGGGGTATTTCCAGTCATTTCCCAGAAGATGCTACCATTTCCGCTCCATCCTGGAAGTGTGGGGATCTTTCTCGGCTGTTTTACCACTTTAAGCCACATCTGGTGTGTACCATATGCTGCCTGTTGTCAGTCCAAGATGCTGTTAAGGCTACTATTGTTTATGCACCTCTAGAGGGAAAAAAATGTTGCCAGTCGTAGTTATGGAAGGCCAGATACCACAAGATAACTTTAATGTGAGGGCTGTTAAAATATTTTTTTAAAATACATTGTAAATGGGGGTGAGAAGAAAGCTTTTTCTTCCTCTTCTTAATAAATGAGTCCCTCAGCTTTGTGACTGCCAACTCTAGATTGATCTCAGTCACTTCTGAGATGCACAGAGGGCTTCAGAGCTTAGCCTTGCAATACGGGAGGCTGTAACTGAGCCCCGGGCAGGACCTGGAGGCTGAAGTCCCTGCCACTAGAAGCCTCGTGACGCCATCTATTGGTGCTTGGTGGCCACCGAGTACCAGGCAGTGCTCTCAGTTTCTTTCCCCTGCTCTGTGTTGAGGACATTCAAGTGGGAGTGTGGGACCAGGCCAGGGGAGCTGGCAGCTGGCCTGTGAAATACAGGCCTGTGTGGTTCTGAGCTACCCCTGGATGCTACCAGGGGTAGTCATTGGCCTTTTGTTGGGCACGAGCAGAGCCCCTATGGCTTTCAGTAGGCTGGCCAAGCACAGTCTCAGTCAGAAAGGTCATTTTCCCCACAAGAAGCCTGTCCTGAGCCCCTGGTGTGGAGGGCAGAGGTCATTGTGAAGGTGACTCTTAACTGAGAGCAGGATCTCTGTAAGTGGGAGTCCTTTGCATCCAGACAGCCTGTGGATGATGTGGCAAAAGATTATGCCCAGGTCTGGGGAAACCAGGTAGCAAATAATTAGATTCTCCTGTGATGTGTTCCTGGTGATTGAGTCATCCCTATTTAATCCAAAGCCACTTCTGGGTTGTGCTGGACCCACTTGTCTGTGATGGTCCTTTCGGCAGCCCTGAGCAAGTGTACAGCTCATGCTGGTGCTGCGGTCCCACTTCCCACTTGCCTCTGGAGAATGAGCTTTAGCCCAGTGTTATGAGCCCCTAAGAGGTATTCAGAGATGCCCACCAGGCCTAAGCAGCAGCAAGAAATGCCACTTTCTGTTGTCCTCCTGTGGCAGAGGTGAGCGGGCTGCGATCAAGGATGAGAGCAGAGCCCCTGGGAGAGCCAGCAAGGAGCCTGTTTCTCGGTTGGCTGAAAGCCACTGTCTGGAACCTGGGCCCGGGGCTCAGGGCCTTGGGGACAAGAGACCTCTTTCTGAGGGGCTAGGACACTTGGACGGGTGGTGAGATGGTTGGGACGTGACCAGGGGTCAGCTCTGGGGTCAGGTGGACTCCCCCCCCCCCACTGGCCCTGGCCTTCACCTCCCAGGTCAGAGTCTGCCCCATCCCAGTTCACCACTTGTGCTTGTTCCAGCAGCTGTAGCCAGGCGCAGCTGCCAAATAAGCAAGTGGGCCTGTGGCGGGCTAAAATTAGGTGTATCGATCCTCAGGCCTCCTTTTACTAGGACTTTCCTGAGCTGCAGACTGAATTCACAGTTGTACTTTCCGGGCTGGGGAGGTTGGTGGCTTGGACGCTGCCGCCCCTGAGCCAGGGTCTGTGTGTGCACCGCCTCCTTGCAGGTTCTGACGGGAACAGCATGGACTCAGAGAGTTGCTGCAGCCGCAGGAAGACTGACAACCTCCAGAGCACCCAGGCTGGTTCCAATCCCAAAAAGGTTGACCTCATCATCTGGGAGATTGAGGTGCCAAAGGTACGGTGGCCCTCAGGCGATCCTCTGGCTTAGTGGGGATCGGGAGGCAAGTGGACTGGAAAAGCTCCCATGTGAGCCAACACTGTAGGGAAAGGAGTGCTAGCTTTGCCAGGGCTCAGAGGTATCCCCCAGCCACTCTTGGGCATCTTAGCTCTGTGCCCTGCACCCCTGTGTGTGCTGGGCTCAGGTCTATCTGCAGAGGCTAGCAAGACCTGCACAGGGCACCCAGACCCCTTCCCTGTGCCCTGCTCTAGCTCTCCAGTGTGAGATGTATTTTGGCATTGAGCAGACCATAAGCCCATGTGTAGAGGACTTGAAAAGTATAGAAATGTGGAAGAAAATAAAAACCCACTCTACTACTACCCCGAGGATGACTGAAGACTTTCATTTCTTCCTTATCTCATACCTTCTGGTTCTTAAAACTTAGATTGTGTTGCTTTCATTAATACTTTTAAATTTAAATATTTAACATCATTTTCCAGTGATATTCTTTGAAAGTGTACATTTAAGTGCATTATTTTTCTTGAGAATATCACTTTGCTTCACCAGTCCGAGTCTCTCAGTGCTTGAGTGGTATCCAACCTTAACAGCTTACTAGCCTCATCTTTGGGCTCGTCTCTGGGGCTTGGATGCGGTTGGCAGATTGCCTTCCTAGGGCACTGGGCTCCATGCTGAGGTGCGAGGCCTGGCTCTGTCTGAACTGTGGATCAGGAGGGCTGTGTTACTGCTTGGCTGCTGGCTCCTGCTGTGATTTCCTCCCCAGTGACCTCGTTAGCAGCCCTGACTGCCCTCCGTGGTGACAGAGGGCACAATGAAGCAGGCTGTGTGAGGAGAGACTGGGTCCCTCGTGCCCTGCTGGCCTGGGTTATTTGGAATATTTTGGATCTTGTCTACATCCTGGCTGAGTTTGGCTTCTGTCTGCCTTGAACTCTGGGTCACTAGGTACTCTTTGTGCCTTGCGCTGTGGCAGCTCCAGCCACTGACCACTGGGAACAGGAACTCAAGGCGTCTTAGGCTTTCATTTCTCTGTCTTCTTTTGATTAGTTTTTTAAAAAAATTAATTAGTTAATTTATTTTTTTGGTCTTTTTGAAACAGGGTCTCACTATGCAGTTCAGGGTGGCCTGGAACTCACAGTGATCCTCCTGCCTCAGCCTCCCAAGGGCTGAGATAACAGGCGTGTGCCACCACATGTGGCTTGGCCTTCATTTTCAAACTGAGCCCTTTACCTGTGACTTGAACAGACTTGGAGGCACAGAGGGGTCGGGAGTCACAGAGTGCCCTTCTGTGGGAAAATGCTCACAGAGTGCATGTGGTGGAGAGGGTACTGCCTTTCCTTTCTGAGTCTGGGCTACAGGCTTGGGGTGAAACGAGCCTCATTCAGTTTATGGCTTACGATCTTGGGTGGATCCCTTAGCCTCTCTTGACTTGTTTTTTCATCTGTAAAAACAGTGGTAAAATTATCTGCCTTGCTGAACGTGATGGTGCACGCCTATAATCCCAGTACTCAGGAGGCTGAGGCAGGAGGATTGCAAGTTCAAGGGTCACCCTGAGTACATAGTGAAACCCTCGCTCAAAAAGAAAAAAATAGCTTATCTGTTTCACAGGTATTATAGTAAATTTAAGTACTTAGAACAGTACTGGCAAATTAAGACTTTGTGTACAACAAAAGCAGGTGTCCTGGACATAGTGGATTGTTTTCCTGTTAACCCTCTCATCTCTCTATCTCCCTGGAAGCACTTAGTTGGCCGGCTGATTGGCAAGCAGGGGCGGTATGTGAGTTTCCTGAAGCAGACCTCTGGTGCCAAGATCTATATATCAACCCTGCCTTATACCCAGAACATCCAGATCTGCCACATAGAAGGTCAGTAGCAGCTGCTACCTATGTTCAAATTTTTTTACCTGAAATGCAAGTAAAGGGAAGCATTTGAGGACCAAGTGCTGTGCTTTTGGATTTCTTAACTTATCTCTGAGCAGAAAGCGCTCCTCATCCTAGGCAGCAGGAGTGTCTGGTATCTTTCCAGTAGCCCTCAAAGGGACTCGAAGGGACTCAAAGGGAACTAGGTCCCATCCCTTAGAGCTCTGGCCAGAAGAGTCCTAAGCACCTGGATGGTCAGGACCTGGGTCCTGGGTCAATGGTGCCTGGCACTGTCCATAGGCTCCTTTCCCAGGGCAGACAGGCTCTCTGGTTGAAGAGGAGTAGGCCTTTTCCCATCTGCCATCTACCCATCTCACAGCACAAATCAGAATGGCAGAGATATCACTTACAAGGTGAACTCGTTTACATGGCTTTCTTGGTAAAGTAAGGTAGCGTTTTGCACCTTAAAGATGCCCTTGAACTCCAGGAATGGGGGTTTTGGGTAACTTTGTGTTTGCTGTGACTTCTCTTACCCCTGGGATCATGTGTCTGTCTGCATCCCTTTTAGGCTCTCAGCATCATGTAGACAAAGCTCTGAACTTGATTGGCAAGAAGTTTAAAGAACTGAACCTTACCAATATCTACGCTCCTCCGTTGCCGTCACTGGCGCTGCCTTCCCTACCAATGACATCCTGGGTAAGCGTCCTCTTCCCTAGACCTGTCCCACATGAGAAGGTCCTAGACTCTGAGCCAAGAAGTCCACACCCTCATTATGGCCTGTGCCCTCTCACCTCGGGCCTCTACTGCTATAGCCAGATCTCGGCATGGGGGACGTGCCAACCTCTAGGCCTGCATGGCAGGACTAGTGCGCTCCTAGTTCTGCCCCCTGGATGTTTGTGTTTTCTGGGCATTTCCCTTCAGCTGATTTCCAGGTGACCCTGCACATAGCAGTTTTTAGAAGCCCATGTGGATGTGAACAAACCCACGTACTAACCAGAGGCCTGGGAGGTTTGGGGTGGGTCATTCTGTTCCTTTCTTGTAGTTGAGCCAGATTAGGGAAGGACTCCCTTCCCTTCACTCCCCCGGCACTGCCTGAATTATTCCTTCAGCGTGGAGTTCTCCTAGGAAGCCCTGGCAGTTTGGCAGGCAGAGGAGGAGCTGCCATCTCCAGGGCCCCGTAGCTGGTTGCTTGGTGCCTGTCACTCATACCCCATGAGGTGCGTGCCTCTGGCCTAGTCAGCCTCTTCTCTCCAGTAGACATGCAGAGTTCTGTGGGCCGAAGACTTGGCTGTATTTTGAGCAGATGAGCTGCACATGTGCTTTGTGAAGATGGCTCCCTTGGGTTTGGTCTGCATGATGGACATTGCAGTTCTGTGCCCTCCTTACCAGTGACCTTGGGCTTGGGGGGATGAATGGAGTATTACTCTCCTGTGGGTACTGGGAATGCACTGAACTGCACTCCACACTTTATTCTTAAATTGGTTTTTCCAAGGAGGCTTGGCCCTAGACTGTCTCTGTGTCTCTGTCTCTCTTATTCTTACTTGGGAAACAGACTTTCTTCTTAAATAATGGGGTGGTTTGTGTGGCTTGGATTCCCTCCCATTGCATTCTGCTTGGCCCCACGGGACTAGAGGAAGCTCCCAGTGTTTCTGGCTAGCAGGGCTGGTGTAGGCACACAACAGCCAGTGCTCCTGGCCAGAGGAAGTGCTTCTTTCTGGGGCCACTGGGCTTAAAGCTAGAAGACAGTGGGGCCCAGTGGCTGTCGCTTGGCATCAGGAAAACTAGTGCCTGGAGACACCTTGCAGAGACACACTGGCTGTGCTAGGGCCTGGCTGCTGAGCACAGCTTCAGGCTAACACCCGCAGTGAGGATGAGTTAGGAAGCCTGTGGAGGGGAGGGGACAGGACCTGGGGCATGGGAAGCCATAGGAGAACAGGATGCAGGCTCTGGCAGGCCTCGGCAATGGCCTGCAGATTGCTGCTTGCTACTGAGAAGGCTGAGCAGGCCCTGGCAGACCATAGCTGCAGTTAGCCAGCTCTAAGTCCAGGAGTTGGTTAGCGGCCTGCAGGGTGGCTTGTGGCCTCACCAGAAGAGATGGGAGTGGGTGGGGTTGTTATCCCAAGGGATAGACCCTGCCTGCATCCGTATCCCACTGCCCACGCTCTACAGTCTCCCTGCCCCGAGGTGAGGCTGCCTCTAATGGTTGCCTCTGGTCTTGTAGGACAACAGCCATAGCAGCTGAAGTAGTTCTTGAACCTTACCTTTGGGTGCCCTGTTGTTTTGGGTTGCTGTGCCCCTTTCAGAGATGTACCAACCAGGTCAGAGATTGCACTGGGGTCTCGGGATCTAGCTCAAAAGAAGGATTGATGAAATATCTACTTCCTGTCCCCTCTGCAGCTCATGTTGCCTGATGGCATCACAGTGGAGGTGATCGTGGTCAACCAGGTCAATGCCGGGCACCTGTTCGTGCAGCAGCACACGCACCCCACCTTCCATGCACTGCGCAGCCTGGACCAGCAGATGTATCTTTGCTATTCTCAGCCTGGAATCCCCACCTTGCCCACCCCTGTGGAGAGTAAGCACTGTGCTGGGGGCTTCTGGCTCTGGCCAGGCTGGAGGTTGCCTGGTCTTGGCTCAGGAGGGAGGGAGTGCTCTTGGAGTGCTTGATGGGACAGGATCCCTGAGTTCTGCCATTGCCGTGGAGTCATGCTGGATTATCTCCTGGCTAAACTAGCGTTTCCATCAGCTAGCAGAGCATTGGGATTGTAGTGGAGTTTTGACACATGCATTCAGATCCAGATTCCAGTTCTGCCGCTTTGTTAAGTGGTGTCTTTCTGCTTATTCTGGGAAGCAGGTTGAAGACCGTGTGTGTCATGTAAAGCATTTCAGGTGTACACTGGCTATGATAACGTTCTTAAACCCAACAAACCCATGCATTGAGTTGGCTATTTCCATGTGACAGGTGAGGAAACCACCTCTGAAATGAGTCTGCTGTGTACCACTGAGCAGGAGCTGGGATCCACACTGACTTTTGTCCCTGCTGCCTTTGTTGCTTTGATCCATATTAGAACACCCAATTTGTTACTTTTGGAGGAGTAAGGATGTGGTTTTCTTTGGATTCTCTAACCTGTCAGCAGAGATGGAGCAGAGCCTAGAGGTGACTGCACCAGGGCTCTCTTTAAGGGGTGGGATGCCTTGTTGTCAGCTCCTGTCCTTGCCCCATGGTTCATTGGCCCTGCTGCCCAGGGTGGGACCTGGCGGCTCTTTGGAGCGTGGCCTTGCTGGCTGCCTGGGTGCTTTTTGCTTCTAAAGCAAAGGCTAGATGATGGGTGGGAGGCTGGCCAGGGGGTACCCCTCACCACACTGTGTTAGTTGTCATGGGCTGGAGCCGACCCCCCAGTGCCAGGCCCCCAGCATCTGCTGGGCTTGGAGGTTCTTGCATCTTTCATGGAGTTTAAGGAAGGCAGGCAGGCAGCACTCGCCCCCAGTCTGTGCGTGGTATGTTTTGCTTGGTCAACCCCAGTTCGTGTGTGCATCTCAGGCCTCAGGAAGTTCAGGAGGATGGGTCTAGGTTGAATGCTTTTCGATTTGGGAGTTTCAGGGTGTCATACATGCTAGACTGAGTTTCCTACACCCAGGCTCTTTCCTTGACTCACCTTGGGCTCTGAGGGGGTCCTTGTTGGGGACTCCTGTACTCCTGCCCCTCCCTGCACGTGGAGGTACAGTCCTCTAAGAAGTAAATGCAGGGAGGTGAGTAGCGGGGACCAGGGTGGCTCCTCAGTTCCTGGCACTCAGCTCAGTGTGTCCACACGCCCCTCTTCCTGCCCTGCAGTCACGGTCATCTGCGCAGCCCCTGGTGCAGATGGGGCCTGGTGGCGAGCCCAGGTGGTGGCCTCTTATGAGGAGACCAGTGAGGTGGAGATTCGCTACGTGGACTACGGTGGATACAAGAGGGTAAAG